>JABSTQ010000558.1:0-40373 GCA_013358835.2 Ixodes persulcatus
CTTTCCTAAGTGTAAGACTAAGTTTATGCAAATGTTTTAAGATATTGTTTAAGAAAAGACACGATATAAAGGCCATGTTCCTCTACTTAGGTCATTGTGTTGGTTTACATGTGGGAACGAGAGAACAATATGCGGAGCGGAAGTTCGTCTGCTTCTTGCGCAGGGGTTGTGATGCTGTCAGAACGCCGAGCTCTTATTGGCTGATTGAAAAAAAAAAAAAAAAAAATGTGGGTAGACCTTAAGTCATCTAGCATTGAGGTCTACCCACTATCGTTTCAATCAAAACCAATGAGAGCTTGGCGTCACTCTGACGTCACCGGAACTCCTGCGCCAGACGCAGACGACTTGCTCGCCGCATTGCACGCGCCTAAAAGTCAATGAGTCATTGCCACCCTCCTTGCATGAGGAGCACGCGAGAGGACGCATGGACGCAGGATGCCTTCACGTCGCTCCACAGAAATATACATATTGCTAAATTACCCAAGCATCGAGGGAAATGCAGGGATTTGTGTTCCACTCGCCATACGCGCACGCTTTTCCCGTATAATATATTCGAAGTAAATACCAAAAATAAAGCGTTGACGAACGCGCGTGCAAGACACAACCATCGATAGAGAGAATCTGGCCAATGGGAGGCGCGGGCAGAGCCAGGGCGTGCACCAGGCGCAGAATGAGGGATTGACATGCTTTTTTGGCCAACCAGAAGCCGAAAAGGAACTCCTAGCGGTGGTAGCGAGAAACAGGTTTAATCATAGCTATACGTTGGTATATGGTTTTAATAACCGCGTAAGAGTGAAATGAAGTTACCCTTCATGGTTGAAAGTAGGGTGCACGTGATGTTTCAATAATGATCATGCTGAAAGATGTAAGAAACGAATGTGCCGCTTAATTTTGTTTTGCTCGGACAGAGTGTGACCGCTCGGACGGCAGATTCCCGGCTCTCGGCGCTTGGGGTACGGATTATGTCGATTGTTCCGCTAGTCGCACTCTTCCACCATGATTTTGGATGACCGTGATTGAAACATCACTTGCACCATATTTTCAGTCACCGAGAGTTACTCCGACGTCTTTATTAAGGGTGTTTCTCGGGACCACCGCCAGGGTGTTATTTCCGGCTTCTGGTTGGCCACATTCGACTTTGTGAAGACGCCCCTGGAACACGCCCAGTCCGCTTTCCGGAAATGGTGCCCCCTCATTTGTCTCCTATACGTCCCAACAAATGGCCAAACTCTCTACAAATGCGGCTCTGGTGCAAGATGCAATATGTTTTAGGCATTTGCTTTAGAAACATTTCTACTGCTGAGGCCACCACGTGCGGCGCATGGAACACTAATTCCTGCATTCTCCTTGATGCTGTGCTAACTTAACAATAGATCTATTCGGTGAATTTTTCAGACCTGGTCTAGATTTAAACTTGTACTATTTGAGCGTGTTGGTGCTTTTTAAACATTTAGAAAGTGGAGACACATAAGGGACGATACAGTCCGTATCGTTCCTTATGTGTCTTCACTTTCAAACTGGTCTAGATTTCTGTGATATTTCTCTTGAGTAAACATCCCAAACCACCGAACACCACTTGCCACAAAAAAAAAAACGATTTTCCAAAACAAGTCTTTGTATCTTTTAGCGAATTGTCGTTTACCCCACTTTTTTTTCCCGCTCTAAGCCTAAAAAGGACTGCGCCACTGTCGCCGTCGCTGCCGCTGCCGCCGCCGCCGCTGCCGCCGCTGCTGCATTCCACGGCCTCCGCCGCGCGGGTCAGCGGCATAGGCCGGAGCAGGACACAAAGTGGGGCTCGCGTCGAGGCTCATTCGCCACCCTAGGAAACACCGACACACCACCCCAGTCAAATGGAAATGTATTTTTCGCCCTCGGCACCACCACCGCTACCCGAGCATGCGGCTCTACAGAACGCCCGGTGGCCGCCAAGCTGCATGGAGCTCTCGTACACCCAGCGCAAAGAGGGAATATTATACCTCCACGAATGGGAGCAAGTTTCGAACCGCCCCGGACCGCCCGATATAGAGTAACGACCATACTAAAGCCCTAAAAATGATATCAACTTTGACAGGTCCCACCGAATCAAACCATGCACTGAGGCTGACCTTTCTGCCGCCGGACTCAGCCGCTAAGTTACCGCAGCAGCATACATCAATCCCCGCCCACTGCGAAACGTTATTCCGGTAGATGCCTACAGCCCGGCAGCTCATCCAAATTGTATTGCAATATAAGAGCTCACGATACAAGAGACCCGTCAGTGAATCCGGACATACACAGCCACCAGCGTTGTTGCGCCGAGGGCATCACCAACAAGGAACTCATGGACAACATAGACACCGGCAGCAGGATCCTCGTCCCAGACCACAGCGCACGACAGACCAACACCGCTGTGCTTTGAAGGGACATACCCCCCTCCCCCAAGAAAAAAACAAACGAACAAGCAAACAAACCACTGTGTCATTTTATTGAGCGCGAACCCGGTATATCCATGTGGCACACGCAGTGTGGATCTGTGAACTGTGCTTCCACAGTTCACAGTTCCACACTGCAAAGGCATCAATACTAGGAGAAATATAAATATGCCTAGAAAAACCCCTGCCCACCATTGTCTCCAGCGGTGTGCTTCGTTCGAAACAATCAATCCAAGAGACCAGCAAAAACCGCGAATTCCGACGGCAACCAAAAGTCATAAGCTGCTCGACCTCTATGCAATGGCGGCAGAGCATCAGTCGGCATCGTACACCGAGCCAACCGAACTCTGGTCGGTACCCACAAAGAAGCCTTCCGCATAGCATGATCACACCTAATATAAATAAACAGAGCTAAACAAGGGGTGAGTAGCCTGGCTCCTTCTAGCTTGCCGGTCCGTAGGCTCCCACCCCTCCAAAAACCCTTACATACAGTGAAGCGCTTGACAATGATAGGAAACATCCTACTGCCCAAAATCAGGCCAGGGCTATAGCAATAGGCATACAACGAAGAAATCGCGTGACATTGTCAACCACCTCCAACCCTGTCCTATCTACCGACACATACTATAGCTTAACCCCAGGTCGAAATCTCAACCAGACACTACGGCCAGAGGCTCCTTTTTATTAGCGGTCTCCTTTCCGTTTACTACTAGCTCAAACATGCTGACTCCTGTGTTTGATTATGCTCGTGCTAACTACTTGGAACTGTACATGCATCAGAACGATACTGACTGAGACACTGTTTTGAAATGTGCCGACACTGAATGTGCCGTCTCTCGGCTGACAGATACTGACAAGTCTGTTTTGGACCGCTATATACTGGTAAAGTATAGTTTTCGAAGTGCATTTCCTTCGTGGTTCTTACGTTATCTTCAGCGGGCACTGACCTTGAAATCACGTTATCAGAAAAGATATAAATCGTCTGGCTTGGATAAATGACACTCTTTATTAAATAGCACCGCTCTATGGTGAAGCGATTGATTAAAAGAGACCGACATCTATTGCATGACTCTATTGAGTCTGGCGTTACGCGTTTTCCTGACTGACTTTGGGAACACGTTAGTTGCAATAGGCCATCCAGTTGAATTGAGACTATAGCTCTGAAGACTATGACCGGTCACGTCTCTGACTCTTTGAGTGTCTGCAATTTATTTGCTAAACACTTTTTATCTATAGTAAACCCCAATGTTCCCCATTTTAACAACACAGCTCCTTGTCCTGATAACATTCTTCTTATGTCAATTCTTGTATTGATGATTGATAATGTGATTTCAGCCATAAAAGAACTTGCCTCGAAAAAGTCATGTGGGCAAGACGGGATCCCTGCCTTAATTCTTAAAGGGTGTTCGGTTATGTTTAACATGTCCTTAAACGCCAGTACATTTCCATCGGCGTAAAAAAAATGCTGTTATTGTGACAGTGCACAAATCTGGAAGCTCTTCGTGTGTAATAAATACAGACAGATTGCACTGCTTTCTGCTTTTTCCAAGGTTTTTGAGAAAGTTATTTTTAAGCATCTGAGTTTTTATTTCAGACCAATGCTCAGTCCAAATTTGCACGCTTTTTGTTGGGGGACGTTCTGTTGAGACTGACTTTGTAACCTTTATTTTTAGTTCACAAAGCTTTTATTTGGATCCTGTTGCCAGGTTGGTGTTATTTTGACTGCTTTATGGCGCTTGACCACGTAGAGAATAATTTATTCTTGAAGAAGCGGTTTAATATGTGTCTTTCTTCGAGTCTTTGCAAATGGTTTGCCATCTACATTAGTGATCGCTCAAATTTGGATTCCTACTTAGGACGCATACTTTATCCTTATGTGATAACCTCCAGAGAACCACAAGGGTCGAACCTTACACCTTTGTTTTCTAATATGTTTTTATAAATGACTTTTGCAACTTGTGTGAGTAACTCAGATATGTTACGTTTCGCTGACGACGTGAAAATTTATCGTAGTATACGTACACCTGCTGACAGTGAACTGTTACAAAACGATGTTAATGTGATTTGCCTGTGCTTTTGTCTAAACTTGCTCCTATTAAACCCCACCAAAGCTAAGGTTTTATCTTTCTCCTTTAAGGTGAATGTCATTGTTCATACATATAAATTACACGACTCAAAAATTTCAAGGTATTCAGTTGCACGTTACAGAGGTGATTTTATTGACTCATGATTCAATTTTAATTGCCATGTTTCAAAAATCATTAATGATCCATTTCCCGTCGTAGGCGTGATTACACGCCTTACCCGTAATTTCCGCATTTACACCTGCAACTGCACCTGTTTTGGTCTATAGTTTTATCAAGGTTGAACATTTCTTCCACGGTGTGAAATTCCCTAAGAGTCAGTCAAATGCTAAAGCTAGAGTGCGTACAGAAACGATTTGTAAGAATTTTCTCTGATCATCATATTGGACGGAGAGTTTTTTTTATGATTACGTGCGTCTATTGAATACACTTGGTTTTTCGCCTCTTTCAAATAGACGACTAGTTCAAGACCATGTTTCTTTTTTTCATATAAACTGCTCAAGGCTGCTATTGATTCCGCCCTCTTATTGAGCAGATTCTCACTTTATGTTTTCTAACAACAAAATCGGTGTACGATTTTTTTGACCGTTCTAGCAGAATCTTCTCCTCCTTTGACTGAGATGAGACCAGGCATGACAAGTGTTGTACTCCTGACATGAACCTGTTTACTACCCTTGCATGTTTTAAAAAAAGAGTTTAATACTGAGGTTAACTTTGTAGTGTACAAATGTGTTTGGTACTATTGTCTTTCACTTCGTGCAACTGTAACTCTCCTAAGGCCTTACCAGCTTTTTGGGGCACAATAAAACCTGTACTGATTGACTGAAAGATATCACCCCCAAGCTGCATACACCTATTTGACCTCAGATGAACTTCATCAGCGCCTTGTCAATAATTGAAGAGAAACTCCAAACCCCATTGAATAACATATTGCAACTGGTCACTTACACCCTGACCACTAAAGTAAAAACGCTCATTAAAGCAAAATCTTCCCAGCCAACCCCACGAAAACGGACTCACACCTCTGACCCCCTTGACGCTGCAAGACCGGAAACTGATAAGAAGAACATGGACAAAGCTAATAGATCAGAAATCTAATCATATTACACCATCGGACAGTAGACCTGTAGAAGCCACTATAAAGAAGCTGCAGCTGCACTACAAAAATCGACCACAGCCGCCAATACCAATATGGAGAAGTACGCTAACTGAAAGAAAGCCTTGAAACACGCGACCCCGGAGACCACGCTAATACGGCAGTGGAGCTGCAGGGGCTATCGCCGCAGACGGGGAACCAAACAACAGTTCCAAGGCACCTGCGAAAACTAACCCAGTGTAATAGCACTTCAAGAAACGAACGACAAACCAAAACTTGAAAGCTATAAAACATTCCCGCGGTAAACGACAGAATACCGTGAAACATCAGTCGTACCCACCCTAGTAAACAGAAACAGAACGCCGATAGAACACACCATGGCACAAAACACGAACATATTCCGAATGTCTTCCACGAGCTCCTGCCCCGGCAACGGAGGCAGTCCAGCACATTTGTACTTAATGTGTAAAGGCCTCCCAAGAACGTCACAAAAGGCACGTCCGAAGAGTTATTCCAGGATACAATAAAGTTGTCCAAGCCGCGGCAAAACTCGATACTAATCGTGGAGGACTTTAGCGCGGTGTACCTGTCGTGGGGCTACGAGTGTGAGAAAACCAAGGAACGCATATTGGCCCTAGCCATATCGCGTAATTAAGGGACACGTTCTTTCACGCGCTTCAGAACGAAAAAAATGAAAAGAAGTGTTCGGAAGAAAATACCCACATGACATCAAACTAAGCAAAGTACACAAGAAGGCACCCTATCCTGACAGAACCCGAGCACCCAACCCGACTAAGCAAGAGTACACACCGAGGCACCTGCCCGGATCTATTGCGTGCGAGGCACAGGAAAACCGTTCAGATGGACGAACTTAGAGAAAAAAACTGGGCAGCGTCCACTACATCCGAGAACTTAAAGTAGAGATGAGAAAGGGACGAGTTTCGGGTTCCAAGTCGAGCCTCACGAACTGGGACACTTTCCGAAAACTAAGGCCGATGCCGCCAAAAAAGAATTAACCAAAGATAAGTACCGCTTGTACCGAATGGTTAAACTGGCGTGTAGAAACTCTGCGAAAGGTTGCAGAGCACTCACGGGATGACCCAAACGTCGGCGCTCCTTCGCGGACTCATGTATTCGACCCAGACAAGGGCGCAGACGTGCAAAGCAGTCGCCAAGCATCTACTCAACGTTGCAAATGACAACACCGCACTCTTACCCGCCCTTGAGGCGTGCTGTATATCGACGGTTCAGAGCCCGCAACACAAAGAGGACCCCCACAGAAGCGAGAGCACTCCACTGGACGACGGCATCACAAAGACAGAAATTCGAGCCGCTCTTGGGTACGTGAAAGAAGCACGACACCCGTAAAAAACGGAATCTCATACAGGACGCAAATAAAGATAGACGGCGGGTTGATAACCACCCAAACTGTGTACTACAACAAAGCCTGGCAGACAGGCATCCTCCAGCAAGAATGACGACACGCTGACATGACGCTGATCCTTAAAACCAGGAAAGCCTCTGTACCTAAACCATCTTCGACCAATGACACTCACAACGTGTATTTCCAAGCTGCTCGAGCACGTTGTGCTGAATCGATTCCAACCTCACCTCGAAGCGATCAGCTTTTTCTCGGATACCATGTTCGGCATTCGACAAAACCCCTCGACCGAGGCCCTTGCGTGGACCTTGGACATGAAAGAGACCTTCTACTATAACGTACTACACGACACCATCCGAAAGGCCCCAGCCGAGTCACACTGCGGTGCCGGACTTACAACCACATGTGAGTCTTCCTCTCTGACAGCACTGCCTCCCTGGGCATCGGGGTTGTACACTCCGACCAAATCAAACTAACGGGCCGGGGCACCCCACGGGGCATGGCACTGTTGCCCACACTATTAGACGTGGTGATAGCCTGACTTCCCCCACTCCTGCCGAAAATCCGCAACGTCCACAACGGACTATACGCCGACGAGATCACGGTATGGACGAACAAACGCTCGGACGGCCACGTTCAGGACACCCAACAGGAAGCCATACAAATAAGACAACTCTGTGCGACCGACGAGCGCGATGCAACGAGTGCGGCGGAAAATTCGGAACTGCTTGTGATCCGTGCACGCGAAAGGTCGAAGAAGGGTGAACCTGAGATTGGCTTCAACCCACCACCATCCGAAGAATGATCCAATTGGGCGTACTTGGCCACTTTCTCCAATCCAACGGACGAGCGACCCACACTGTAAACAACTACTTCTTTATCAATGTGCGTAAGTAGCCCAACTAATCCGCCGTGTCTCCAACTTGCGGGGGGACGGAAAGAAGCGGACACCATGCGCATAGGTTGTGAGCCCCACTAATCAGCCACATCAAATGTCACGTACCCTACTACCAACTTAATTGGTCTGAAATGAATCGGCTGAACATCTTTCTAAGCTCAGCGTTAAAAAGTGCTCTTGCACTACCCGCGAAAATGGCCATCTACCGCCTTCTCCAGCTCGGCCAACATAAAACGGTGGAAGAGCTAATAGAAGTTCACAGAAGCCGCCAACTCAAACGTGCAGAGACTTACTCCGTCGACTTGGCTATCCAGAGCCGACTAACGAAAGAATTACGTACCCATCCAACCAAACTCGCAGCCAAGTGCCTCGCAGCACCCATCTCAAATGACATGCACTCTGAACTTCACACAGGCCACAGATATGCCATAGTCCAATCACTCGCGATTCCGTGACTCCAAGCAACGCATGGGGACCGACGGTCACAAATGCCACAGGATCGATCAAGATGACGGGCTCCGTCCGAGGTTGGGAATTGAACGAGACGGCGGAAGAGACCGCCATTGCAACAGCATTAACTCGCATATACCACACGAACAACAAAGCATGTAAATGACAGAAACCTGAAAACAGACACGGTAATCACCGACTGACAAGCCATGTGCTTGTGGGGACCGCACGTTCTTGAAGAACGTGCAGTCCCCACAAGTGGAGCGTGTGCTGTCCCCGATAGACCCCGATAAATTCCCCATGGTGCCTCCAGGGCAACGAGAACGCGCATGCGCTCGCCCGAGAGCTAACCTCCCGAGCATTGCCGACGTGAATGGAGGGAATCATGGAAGAAGGAGAGGACGCCGACACAACTTTTTGTAGGACCCCACACAGCTACGCCAATATCAAAGAACACTACACTACACAAAGAACACTGCCATCACTGCACCCCATACTCAACTCCAAAGACGCAGTGTGGCAACAACTCCAAACACACATACCACAATATCTACGACAAACGCTTATTCTTCCCCACACGGTAACCGGAGAGATGACAAGGTTGTCAACATGCGCATAATGTATTGATCCGCCGGGGCCTGCCCGGCACCGCCCGACAAAGACGTGTACTCCAGCCCTCAATTTCCTCTTGGGAGACTACCCTGTCCAGCACGGAGCCTCACGACCATGGACGGCTGATCGAAGGAGCCAGCTGGGTCGCGTACGCCAACGGGGTCATTGATTGAAGGCTCCGACCAAGAAAACGTAAGTACGCGACATATGTAGTACATCAAATCAAGTTTCTCATCCTCCTCCTCCTCCTCGCTGCAAATAACTCCACTGAACCTTTTCACACTTGCTTCCTCTATGTCCTACAACACACAGCTTGTCTTCTCAGGTTAGATATTGAACTACCCTGAAAAAAGGCAGGATAGTGTGAAGGGGTGCGAGGACCGGGGCAGATTTCCCCGACCCGACCAACATTGCTGGTACGTATTAGGGGGGAGGAAATAGCGGGGTGTCGGCAAAAAGGAAATTGCGCGAGCAGATATCTGCTTTATTTGTGCCACTTTATAAAGAGTTTACAGTAAATTGAGGCACTCTGTAATTTAAATTTTGTTTGTAAAATATGCAACATTTTAAAGTGTTTACCATATTGAAACCTTTCAAATACAGTCATGGTGTCTGAGGGATACGGCGATGCATTTAATGTTTTAAACCAACTTTAGTTGTGCTCCATGAGATGATGACTTCAAAACTTCCGTTTCCAAAACGTTTCGGCATATCTTTTTTTCAGAGCTACCCTTTGCGTTTGTGCGGGATGCAAGATATCTTCTACTATTTAAATATATCACTGAAAAGAATTTCAGTAGTATCGTTTTATTTACTGTCTTTCTCTCTTTCTCCCTTTCTTTCTTTTTTTACACACTACGCTTTCCCTTGTTGTCGTATTTTTTGTCATTATGTTTCTCTGTTTTACTGAAATTTCTACTCCACTTAAAAAACAAACACTATTTTATTACAATTAGTTTTTAATGCGTACTGCTTATTAAGTGACGCTACTACGTGATTGGAGTTGACGTAGTATACCGTCACCATTGCCTTTCAGTCATTCACGCTTTCCTACTTCGCTTTCTCTCCAGCTGTAAATACACGTCCGTATCTATAATATGTTCTTTCCTACTTGCAGATCACACTCGCGCGTCTTCTTGCCCAGTGATGTCACGCTTTGGGTAAACGAACTGCGTCGTGGTTTAAACAATAGTGGCACGAACAAGGTAACACTATATAGAGCACAAAATAAACAAAATAAGAAAAACAGAAAACAAAGAAATATATATATATATATATATATATATAACAGACATGGTGGCGTAAGCGCCAAGGGTGTAGGTAAAATGCGATAAACTTCGGTGAAACAACACCGATGAAGGGTTTCTTTCGACGTTTCGGCCGGAGTTCGGCCTTCGTCAGGAATAGGGTTACAATTGAATCGGGGGGGGGGGGGGGGGGGGCGGGGAAACACTACACAAAATTCTAAAACAAGAGACGCGTTACAATTCTGTGCGGAAATATCGCAAATGGGGTGCACACGACCAAGATGTGGGGAAAGCATTAAGCAATCACTGAACATGCATTAGAAAGGACGGGCCCTCACACCAAGATTTTGATAAACGAAAATAAAAGTAAGAAATTAAGGAAAAAGGAACGAAACTGAGCGACCATCTCTCGCGGTGCAGCGCCCTGCCAAAAAGTCTACTGACAACGTGAGCCAAAATTAATTGTAGCAAAGAAACCCTCACGAATTCAACCGGAAGTTTTAGGAAAATGGTAAAAGTGAGGAACATATATATAGTAAACGAAGAGGGGCAGAGTGATTATTGCAACATTTGTTATTTAATGAACAGAAGGTTAGGGCGCAGGCGAGCGGGGGGGTAGTTGATCATAGTACAAATAGCGCGAGACTGGGAAAGAAAACGAACGGACAAATACAGATCTCAAACACAGCTGAATTCATTTCACAACGGTTGGTGTTTATATAGCCTTCAAGAACACATAAATACATTAAAAAAGTGAAAGCCGTTTACAACTCCCTGTAATGCCGAATTAGAACACAGCTCTTGAGGCGGAGGAGGAAGGGTACTGAGGCGAGGGGGGGTCTTGTGACCTGGGGGTGACGTGATCTCGGGAGAGGGGGGGGGGGTTGTCACGTGACCTCAAGGGGGGGGGGGGTCACGTAACCTCGGGAAGGGGGGTTCACGTGACCCCCCCTCTCCGAGGTAACCGAAGGTACCCGAGGTCCTCCAGAGGTCCTCCGGGGGGGGGGGGGGGGGGGTCACAATTACGCCGACGCCGACGCCGCTCAAGCCGGAAACGGGCGCCTAAGACCTGCGCTCTAAAAAGACGAAGAAATGAAACCCAGTTTCCACAGGGACACAAAAGGACAGTGACCGCAGATATGAAACATAGTGCATGAATAATCTTTTCCAGACTCTCTTCGGGAAAGCGCGCTCTAAAAAACACTCACAAAAAAAACACCGAAACAAAACTTTAAATCAAGAAGATAGGGGTTCCGCTCGTTTAACAAAAGGGCAACCTGAAGTGAGGGACGAACTGACCTTAACGAGGCAAAATTTCAAAAACAAAAAACAAAGCACAATGGGACGGAGGGTGAAGATTGAGACACAGGTTATCAAATTTGAAAAAAACCCATTAAGGTCTGTTTCTAAATTTAGGAAAGGTTTGTTTACTGCGTTTACATAATTTATAAGAATTATAGACTCTTGTACTAGGCGTTTATAATGGCCTCCTTCCGTCAGCACCACCGACGTCAATTGCCACGAGAGCGCAAAATTTTAAAATTCTGTTATATGCTTTGGCACTTCCGAGTACGGATCCTCGTTTTTTATATATATCTAAGGTAATGATGTCGCACTTCGAAGCGTTGTGAGTATATTAATGCGTTAAGTGGGTCGACGTTTCGGTTTGAGTCAGGCCTTTTTTCAAGACGGGCTGCAAATCTTAATTACAAAGTTGTTTTCGTTTACACACCTTGGTCACATTACGTATCACATCGCATGTCTGACTGCCGAAGTCTCCACCAATGCTAGTCAACGAAAGCCAATTACGCTTGGCCAACTCTCAAAATAATCTCCCTACTTACAAAAAAGGAAATAGCGCACACAGTGAAGAAAATAAGCGACAGTCTCAGAAAATTAAAAAGGAGCAGGTGGCAAATACCTGTCGATGTCCATGACCCGTTGACCCGTCGACACTAAGCCGTCGACGGGCTAATACGGAAAGGTACACGCGAAAAGGCAGGGGTTGAACTGATATAATTGAATTAGATATGTCCACTCGGTTACAGGTAGATCGAGTGTGATTATTGTATGAACAGATGACATTATACCGGAATCATCATTAATTCGGGCCCGGATTAAATTAAATTTGTAGATAAGATAGAATTCTTTCCGCTCCCGATCAATGTTGCTTTGAAAATTAGATTTTAAAAATGTAACGCCCAGTTTGCCAATTGTGTGCTGGGTCAATGTCATATGTTTAGAAAGGGCAAGTTTGGGAAAATGATTTACGTGTGCTCTGTGATAGTTAAATCTTAATCAAAAAGCTGTGCTGGTCGGGCCCACGTACTGCTTACCGCAGGGGCCACATCTCAGGAGCTTTATCACATTACTCGTGCCGCAGTTTAAGTTTCCGTGAATTTTGCAGTTTAAATGGGAATTCCTACTCTCTACCGTAGTTTTAGGTTTCACGTGTTGACACACCTCGCAATTCATTCTTCTGCAAGGGTGAGTGCCTGTGCTTTCAGTGTAAGTGGTCGGAAACTTAACTATGGTGTCCCCAGGATGGCGTGAGTGTCTGTAAACTTTTCAGGGAACGGAAGTGATCATTCTTCCGGGGCGTTTACTTTGCTTAAAAATGAAAAAATGGTTTCTTAATATGATTCCGACGATTTGAGACGTATTACTACAAGTTAGTACGAGGTTCACTCGACACTCCTCTGTCAGAGCGCTCCGCTCACTTAGCAAGAGGCTTCAATCAAGTGCCTGTCGCTTATTGATCGCGCCGTCTATGATCTTCTCCGGATACTTTTTTTTTTTTAGGACTTGTCCTAATTCATCGGTGTTTGTTTGAAAATCGTTGGTGTTTGAACATAGAAGTTCAAGCCTATGAGCATGGCTGTCAGATATGCTATTTGTTTCAAGGCTGAGGGTGGCATCTTTCGTGGTGCAATCATTTCTGACAATTCGTCAGTTTTTGTTACAGCTGAACAGCAAATTTGGAGTCATAATTCAGCACTCGTATGTCAAGAAAGGTAACTTCAGATTTTAAATAACAATGTGTCAAACAAATGGAGGGGTGCGCTAAATTAAAAGGTCTAATGAATTGAGAAGCTCTTCTGCTGAATGCGACGAAATACGAAATATATCAACAACATACCGTTTAGAGAAGAGTGGCTAAAGTGATCGGAATGACGAACAGAAAAAGTGATTGAAAGGGCAAAATTATTCTAAATTTTCGATAAAAAGATTAGCCCAGTTAGGTGCTATCCTCGTTCCCATTGTAGTACCGCTGATTTGATTACTTTATCCTTCCCGTAAGTGATCGCTGGTGTTAAGTATGATTGTGGCACCCTCTTTTTAGCAGGTTTTATCACGGTGTCGCCTCTTTTGCTAAGGGACCTGGATGCCCTCTGTTCTGGAGTGGAAACGTTTTAGTGATTGGGCTGCTGTTTTCTAAAAACCACTACGATGTCTTTTTGAACAGCGTTATTAGCATTGTCTAAATGCTTGTCTCAGCCAGTTTTAGGGGTCCAACCAGCCGATATGGATAGGAGAGTAGACGCGATTTCGTGCGTCCTGTCGAAAACCTTCGACTTGTGAAGTCGAAGGTTCCGCGCAAAAATATGTAGGTCTTGAAGAAAATAACATTCGTCATAACGGCTCGGTGTGGGGCAGGCGTTGACTCCCAGCGAGGGGACCAAGTACTTGTGGGTGGACAGTTCTATGCTTGAGAAGTTAACTATGTTAGTGGATTCGGGAATACATTTCTGCGTGTTTCGTGCACACACTCTCGTCGGTGCATCTTGAGGGGATAGTTCTACGTTTGATGAGTTAACTCCATCAGGGAAATCGGTGGTGCAGCTTTGCACGTCCCGTTCACACACTTTACTCGTAATAGATCGAACATCGTCCCTAGCTAGCTTTTTCATTTTTTGATTTCACTTAGCATTTTCTGTTCCTATCTTCAAACAGTTGCATTATAGCCATGGTTTCATGCTGCGGTAAATCATGATCACCGAGGAAATTACGTTCAGCTTGTTTCACCGCGGTTGAAGTTGTTTTGCAATGTTCAATAGTTTTCCTCACGATCTCGAGAGACGCGTTAGTGAGAACCGTATTCCGCCTTTCCAGTTCGCTTTGAGACAGCGCTGTCATGCTCGGTTTCAAAATAATCCGTAAGGTCTTGGGGCGATACGCCCATCAAGGTAATTTTTAAAGTAAGCGGCATGCAAATCAAGGTGTAATCTTTTGTCAGCTCATTTTCTAAGTGTTAAAAAAGTTCGATATTGCATATTGTTGTAGTCGGCGTGGGTCTGACTCAGAGCAGGGGGAGATCGTGGTGTGTCCCGCAGTGGTCGTCCATCCAGCTGAGGACGGGCAACGTCGCTGAACGTCTTGAGCAGGTTGTATGTGGGAAGAAGGATGGACATTAAGATGCGATTCCCTAGCTCTGTATGGCTGATCTCCCGGTAGAAACGCTTGGGGACGTCCGCCGATTACGGAGGAGTGGCTTTTGCCGAAGACCCGCAGGCGAATTTATGGTCGACGGAGCACTCGAGAACGATCTCCGAGGGTGGGAGTATCGGAAACTCTGCGAGACCACTGGCAAATCCAGGGTCCGGCTTGTCCGCCGGGACGGGACACTGAAGGTGGAGCGGTGTTAGGTCAGAGTCCTCCGAAGGAGCGGCATCTTGTAAGGGACTTGTCGCTGCGTCCAAGCCGGGGTCCTCCTTGGGCTCGCGATATGAGGCCTGGTGCCGCCACGTGTGGGTGCCTTGGCGGCAACACCGCGCGAATAGTCGATGCACGTGGTAGGTGCACGTTTTCTTGCCTTTTTGCTTAAACAGAGATATTAGTTTTGAGTGTGGCCGATCGCTTCTTTCGCTCACTGTGTGCGATCCTTTTTTTCTTAAAGTAGTGAGGTTGTTTTTGTGCTTTGGCCGTGCGTAATTGGCTTTCGTCGACTAGCATTGTTGTGGACTTAGGCAGTGTGACACGTGATGTGACCCAGGAGTGTACACCGAAAACAAGCTTGTAACCAATGTTTGCCGTCACTATTGAAGAAGGCCTAACTCAGGGCGAAACGTCGACTAACTAAATGCTTTAAATCACCAACAACGCTAGGAAGTGCGACTTCATTATCTTATATGCTTTGGCATCATACGCTACGTTTTCTTTATATACCGGTTGTTCCATTTCAATTTGAACAGATTTATTACAAAACATTTGTAAAAGATACAATAATACGATTTGTGCATGTGAGTTATACTGCCAGGGGGATAAGTCGGGCAATTAACTAAACTTCCTCAATTAACTTTTGAATTAGTAAAACTAATATGGTTTCAATTAGAAACATGCTGAGCATAATCGAAAACCACTATATCAGTCAATTTTAGAACGACTCGAGGCTTGTGGATAACTTCGGAGGTGCACCAAAGTTACCACTTGTGAAGCAGGCGCAAAGCTAGCAGTGGCGGAACGCGATAATAATCTAATATTCCGCGTTTTGCCACTTCTTAGTGCGGGCAAGACAACCCGAAACGTACGTACAAGCAACAAGCAAAAAGGAACCTTGTTCCCCCCTCCCATGGGAGGGGGTATGTGAAAAGGAGGCTTCGGGGAAAGTGATCAAGTCTACAAATACATCGTCTACAAGTGAATTCAGGAGACTGAATTCGATCTTCTGGAGTGGTGTAACTTGCGTCAGCACGGGGTCCGTACCTCACTATTGTAGCGCAGTTCTTGCATGCCATCCCATCATCAAGTGCACCAGTGGAGAGAAACTCCTTATTAGCGGGTCTTGTAATTGAGGAGGGGTGGACCCGTGTAAATCTGTCGATCGTTGACAATATTTGGCTTCTACACAGCAACCTCGAGAAGTGAAACATGGCGTGTGTGTGATTTTTAACTTCAACGACAGTTGGCATGTCGCTACTATTTACGAGCATGTGGTTCAGAACACGTTGTTGAGGGTTTCTGTTTAAAACTGAAACCGACATAAGATGTCGCCACCATTAAATATTGTTATATTTTCCCAGTGCCATAGTCTCATGGCATATATGCGACCACTTCGCTGCGGTGAGTGATCGACTTTTCTATCCCATTTTTTTAATGCTTGACCTACCTAGAATTACGCAATGCTAGTATTCTGGACTTTTTTTAAGTTTTATGTCTCGAAAACCTGCGTCGGCTTGAAATGGGTGAGAGAAAGCCTGAAGAATAAAATAATAAATATTATTTTAAGTGCCTCTACTGGAAGAAGTGTCGCAGACTCGCGGAAATATCGTATAACTGTCATCCTCTTTCCTGCAAAGGGAATTGTCTCTGTAAAAAAAGTATTGTTTGTTTTAATTAGGGTTCCGCGTTTTCGGACTTTACTTCCCTTAAATTACGGAGGACGTTTTCAGTGTTCATATCTTGCCCGGAGTTTATGTACATTAATTTGTGATAGATCCCAGATTCTCTTAAATATTGAGTTTAATTTTGCTTTGTGCCCAATTTAGGACACAAACCTGCTCTAGATTCACAAGAACACTATGTCGAATATTTCTTTACCTGATCAGGTTATTGGTATCCTTGACATTGGTAGTACTAATTGTATCGGACAATATATCTAACCAAGTGTTTCTTTAATAAGCGTCGATATTCAAAATCACTGAAATCATTGAGGCAATAACTGAATAGATCGATTGTTGTTTTCCCATCTTATGTTACCGGAGGGGTGACATAAAACTTTTGACTTTCCCCTCCCTCCCATGACCATAGCTTTCACTGCTATAAAACTCAACCCGGTTTTTCTCTAAGAAGTCTGAACTGAAAGCTAGAACTGCGGCTTTTGTTGTGACCAAAATTACAATCACCCATAGTCCTGAACAAGGCTTTAAGAGATAAATGGTAAACCCCCTATTGTAAATAGTATAAATCTTAAAAGGAAACTGGAAAGGCCATTCTTCGGATCCACTCACCTTGCGCTCTGAGCGAACTTATTTGTAGAATTTCGTGTTTTTTATTATTTTTTATAAATCTGAATGAATGAAAATTGTACCGGCAAGTGTTCTTCGGAATTTAACGAATTTATCCAAAAGCACGAAACCGTACTTCTGACATAACTCACTAAATAAAAAAGCGCTAACAAAGACAATGACAAATAGGAAGGTGAGCAGGACAAGCGCTTGCTCCCTACCTAAAGAGTGGAGAGTAAGCGCTGTTCGCCTTCCTTTTGGTCCTTGTCTTTGTTAGCGCTTTTAATTTTGTAAGTCATGAACCAACTCGTCCGTTTCGCCACTATAGTGGTGACATAAACAGGATGAAATAAAAGTCGATAAATTGATTTTTAGAGTATTAAGTCTCAAAACGTTATTTGTACAAAGATAAGCAATCGGTTGATTCCATACTGTAAAATTAATACGGGAAATGCGGGTCGGATGCGGTTGCGAATTTCCCGCTGCGGTTTGGATACGAATACAAATTATACGGACACAATCGGTTGCAGCTACAATAATTTAATCAAAATGCGAATTCGATTCGGGTGCAGATACAACGTCTACCAATGGAGATCGGATTACAAACCTATAATTCACGCAGGCCTCTACTTATGACCCAGCGCTTCATGTCTTCAGACCCTAGTGAAAAAGTCATTTGTATGAGAAATATCTTATGTCCGACAAACACATATGAATCGTACAAGATATATAGGAACATATAAGAAAAGTATAAGAACTATATAAGGTATATAAGAAACTGGTAAGAAACTTCTCAGAAGTTTTTGTGTGTGGTCCTTATATGTTCTTATATGGTTCTCATATGTTATTTTACATCTTGTAAAATTCATATGCGTTTATTCGAGACGAAAATTTCTTATACGAATAGATTTTCCAATAGGAAATTTAGAAATTCATTAGCTTTTTGCGTTTTTTTGGGTGAGGGTAAAATAAAACGCAACAGTTTTCATACGTTAAAGCACCTTCTAGAAACGCATTTTCAAATTACTAGCACAGATCGTTAGTCTAATTGTTAGAGCAAGTGGGAAGTCCCAAAATAAACTATTCAAGTTTTTTTTTTACGAATCTATTAGCGTTAAAATTGAAAATTCAGTAGGTCATGCCAAGTTAACTATATTTTTGTTTTCTTCGCAATTTGTTGTGCACACGATACAGTGAATCCCGTCGTTTCCAAAATGTGCGGATTGTACTGTCGGTCCGAGCGTTATTTCGACTGGCACCAGAATTGCGATGCGGGGTCGCCGAGAAGCTTTACGGTATTTCTCCGGAAATAACTTTTTCGCTTTGAAATATTTCCGCATAACACAGGGCGAGAGGCTGAGTGCAATTACGGGTTTGGTTACTAATGTGGGTTTCATCAAACGGTGGTATTATGAAAATCAAATCAAGAGAAACGTTGTCCTTTATTTGAACAACGTCCATAATCCGAGACCTCCGTGTTGGGTGCACCGTCTTTTTTCCCCTACTACCAACGTAACATTTTAAGTCGTTCAGTTGGTGAAAACGCGTAATCTAATTTAGAGTCGCATTTCTATCAAAGCACCCACTTCTACGATTACTTTTGTCCCCGTTTATAGAAAAGCAGGCTTCACCTGCTTACAAAGTCATCTCGCTAAATTCGTTCCCACTTTCATCTGTCCAGTTTTTTTTTTTTTACTTTGTGCTTGGTGCGGCGTCTTTAGAACACTGCACAGAATTGGGGAACAGCTTCCGGCAACTAGACGGATGTACTTTCCGTCTCATCAGTTTGCAAGCTTTATTTTTTTGTTGTTTCTCTTTTCTTTTGCTCTTTTTTGGGCGACCTCGCTTTGTTTATGCACTTGAGAGTGAAGGAGAAATAAAACAATTTCGAGCTACGTCGCTCCGGAAATGAGACTCGAGAGAAAGCAGAAAACAAAAAGGGTTCCACTTTGAGCCGCGCAGTGCGCTACGACTGGTTCCGTATTTGATTGTTGTTGTAATTTTGCACGCGCCTCGGGGAAGAGCAAGGTCGCGATCGAGGCTTAGCAGCTTTACGAGGCGGAAATCACGCCTGGGCAAACACGATTCAACCTATTGCATATATATTTTTTTAATATGTATTACGGAAGTGGCTGAACCTTTGTTGTTCCATGCCAAAAGAAAAAAAAAAAAGATTCTGAGAGACCCAAGTATTGTAGTATTAGTAAAAAGGAAAACAAAAACGCTGCTCCCAGCGAAACAACACAAAAAATATAAACAATACCCAAGAGGAAATGCACCTGTCCCCACTGATATTCGTAAAGCGATCTATTTTTGGAAAATATATTCTGAATTTGCGAATTTTATGACGTTTCCCGGTTTCAGCATGGACCAGCGTTGCACCGGCATAAATTAATATGCTTATTGCAGTGGAGTGATTATTACCCTCACACAAGTATTTATTCTTTTATAGAATATTTATAAAGAAGTGCATTGAGGCTATAGCAATTATAAAGAAAATGTATATATTTATCTAGCCAGTGTCAACCGATTTTTGGGTACTTTTTTCTGTAGACTTTCCATAGAATTTAGTGTATGAAGATTAGATAGTAAACATAGTATATATATTGTAGAGAAATCAGATAGAGATTGTTACAACGTTTCTGTACAATACCTACCACAGTAAGTCAACATTTGGCAAAACAAAATTAAATTTTGAATGTTTTTTTTTTGTTCATCGCATACATTCTTGAAAACAAGGCTGAGCGGAGATTCTTCTAAAAGTATTATTGAATAAAGATAGCGAGATAATTTTATGTTATGGCCAAGATACAGATACTGATATACATTTGCTGTTTATCTATATTAATGATCTCCACTTTAATATCGCTTCTTCTGTGCGCTTGTTCGCCGACGATTGTGTCATTTACCGACCCAATGTTCCATACCATGATCACCATGTTCTCCTGGAAGACCTTGAGTGTGTAATACATTGGTGCGACAAATGGCAGATGACGTTAAACTTCAATAAATGTAGATCCCTATCATTTTCCCGCAGTTCGCGTGCCACTCCATTTTCGTATTACCTCTCTAACACTCAAGTAATAGTATGCTCATCTTATAAATACCTGGGTGTTCATCTCACTTCTGACCTATCATGGACAACTCACAAAACTTCTGTTATTTCTAATACTAACCGTTCTCTCGGATATTTGCGGCGTAACCTCAAACTTGCTACACCCTCCGTAAAACGACTAGCGTATACTACTCGTATAAGATCGAAGTCAGAATACGCCTCATCTATATGGTCCCCATGGCAGTCCTACCTTGCAAATAATCTAGAATCTTTCCAAAACAGAGCCCTTCGTTTTATTTATAACAACTACTCACCATATGCCAGCATATCAGGATTACGCCAATCAGCTAACCTTCATTCACTTTCCCTTCGCCGCCGAGTATCACGCCTTTCTCTCCTCCATCAAATTTTTTACCAGAATAGCCACCTCAAAGAATCACTGCTATCACCTCCACATCGTATTTTCCCGCGTCTAGATCACCTATGTAAATTACGTCCAATTCGATCATCAACTGTTTCTCACCAGACTTCCACACTACCATTGGCCATCCAGGATTGTAATTCACTACCTCACAACATCGTTTCTATTAATGATACAACTAAATTTGTTGAAGCCATTACCCTCTCTTTATCTAACCTACCTAGCTAGCTTACAGTGTTATAATTGTGTTTACTGTTCTATTTGTTTTGTTCTATTGCCACACCCTTGTATAATGCCCCACGGGCCCTCAAGGAAAATAAATGATGATGATGATGATGTATCAGGATTATTTTTAGAAGCTTCCGAAATGGACGTCAGAAAAATATTCCATAATACAAATAAAGATACATAGAAAAACACATTTTTCCCCGAGCAGAGGTGGGTGCGGAGGGTGCAGTTTGTTGTGAATGCAAATGGCTGGGCTTGCATTCTGTTCTTTACGTCAGTCTACGCATCGTTAACTTCCTCAAACTCGTCATCTATTGAAAGCTACCATCTCGAATGCCACTGAAGAAAACATTGTCGCCCCAAGTAACCGACATAGGTACTGGAGTCCGCCGAAAGCTTGCTATGCTTGAGAAAATGCGTCAGACCGAAACGAACCCCTTTTTGGAGTGAAGGACCGTCTTACTCTGGCATATCTTTACGGTAAAGCATAGTTTTGAGAGGCGTTTTTCCTGCTATTCGTGCAAGTGACCGTTTTTTTATTTTGTTTTTTAGAGCGCAGCTCTTAGGTGCCCGTTTCCGGCTTGAGCGGTGTCGGCGTCGCCGTCGGCGTCGCCGTCGCCGTCGCCATTGCCGTCGGCGTAACCGTGCGGTGCATGATGGGTTAATTTCCTCACTAAATCTAGCGGAAAATTTTCCCCGCTAAATCTAGCGGAAAATTTTCCCCGCTAAATTTAGCGGAACATTTTCCCCGCTAAATTTAGCGGAAAATTTTCAGCGCTAAATCTAGCGGGAAAATTTCCCCGCTAAATCTAGCGGGAAATTTTCCCCGCTAAATCTAGCGGAAAATATTCCCCGCTAAATATAGCGGAAAATTTTCCCCGCTAGATTTAGCGGAACATTTTCCCCGCTAAATTTAGCGGAAAAGTTTTTTCGCTAAAGGTCGAGGTCACGTGACCCCCCCCCCCCCCCGTGCCTTCCCCTCCTCCTCAAGAGCTGCGCTCTAATTCGGCGTTACAGGGAGTTGTAAACGGCTTTCATTTTTTTATCGTTTCTTATATTGGTTTGAAATTTATTTGATGACTATGATATATACCAGACAACTAGAAGTACCCACCCTTTTTCCCCCTCTCCCCGCTGTAGATGAAATTGTGAAGCGGGTGCATATTACAGATTCTGGGACCCTTTCCACGAAAAATGTGGTTTTCCATTTATCATAAACAACCGCGACTGTTAATTTTTAGCAATCAATGTAACAAAATCCCCAATCCTGGCGGAGTTTCGCGATACAAGCACCTCGCAAATGTATCTTACTACTGAACTACAAATATGTCTTTCAAAAGTAAGTGGGTCTACACAGATACAAATACTCGAAAGTATCTCTAGGATACTATTGCGATAAGTTTGTATCGAAACACTGCACATCCCTGCATAGACCCATACAGTTGCAACTTGCCGCATGCACAGACGCAGTCATCACAAAAACACAAATCAAGGAGCACTCATAACACTAGATATTATTTTTCCTTGACTGCTCCACCGATATATATACGCTACACTTGAAAGGCAATCACTTGAAGGAGAATCATTCCTGAAGATAAAGATTGCAAGTATGTTGATTGTTTTTCGCACCCAATTTATGCGAAATAAAGCTTATAAGGGTTGGTGAACTGAATCACCAACTATGAAGCATTGCAAGAGGCGATAACTATTTGACACAGTCAAAAAAACAGACTCCACAGGTGTGCTCCAACTGGTGTGATATCGCATCTCCTCACGGCTGTTATTACTTCATCGATTATATTTCATCTAAATCGTATAGATATATGCTGACAGAAAGTCTAGCGAACATTTTAGATCTGACGTGAATGGAGAAGTTCAATGATTGGTTAAAATATGGTCAGAATTTCTATAGAGTGCATTAAATATTATTTGTAAGGCTAAACATACCAGGTTAAAAGTCGCATAGCACTTGCAAAATTATGTTTCTGCTACAATGAACAACGTCAGAGTATTTGCACTTTTTTTTTCCTTTTCTGAACGAACAGATATACATGCGATTAAGTCTCATTACATGTAACTCCGTTGTTTTGTGAATCGTTTCCTTTTTTTTGTTTCTGGTAAGGAAGTAATTTTTTTTTTTATAAGCAGACACATATAAAGTATTTGTTTCCTTTCTTGTAACACGTGCGTTACGGAAATTTCGAACCCATCTAGTAGAACTCATCAACGCATGAAACTATTGTAGCGAGTGTATCGTGTATCTTAAAAGGTGCAAATCTATTTAACAATGAATCGCTCCTAGCGCAAGTTTCTAACAAGTTTCATGATAACAAACAACAAAAAACAAATGTTTAGTGTGAGGACCAGAAGTCACAAAATGCTAGAATGATACGGCAAAATTATACCCGACATTCTATTAAGCCGGCTGCCTACAGCCAGAATGTAATCCACGTCCAAATTAGAAACGCAGAGTGCACATTATGGGCCACCTGCGTTCCCCAGGGGGTGCTGCGAAAAGGGACTTGTTAGGGCTTGTTTTGGGTAGTACAAACTTTAGCGTCTCAAACTGTCACGCATGCAGAAGCGTGCCAGCTATGGCGCCGAGCCCGAGTTCACAATGAAAATACAAAGAAACAACACAAATTTTAACGCCGTCAAAGCTAAGACGCTAAGCGCGTGAACCAAGAACTGCCGTTCCACGCGTTGCAAAGTAGACATGACAAAGAAAAAGAAAAATTAAAGCGTCGCTTCACAGGTGTTTTGACGTCACAACCTAGAAATAAGAGATGCGTACCCTAGCGGTGCTGTCATAAATTTGCCACTTTTGATTGTCTTGCGGCGTTGAGTCTGGCAGATTTCAGGCGTCCAAAGGTGTTTTTTCGTTCCTCAGCACCAGACAAAATTAAAAAAAAGCTCAACCAACGTGCCATAAGTAGTGCTAGGCTCAATCAAGTGAGCTTGTACTACCCAAAATGAGGGCGCTACAGTTTGTTCAAAGCTTCAGCGCAGGAGGTCTATTACGGTCTTAGCAAAGTGCAGATGCTAGAGCCTCCTGAGAATGTCCCCAAAGTAAGTTCCTTTCATTCCAGTACCTTACACTGTCTTCCATGACTTTGGAAACCTGGCAAAAATGTCATCAGAATATCCTGAAGTAGCTTTGGTGTCTTCAGCGATCAATCATATAGGGTTGAATACTTCCTAGTGCACACGTGAAAAAAAGATGATTTCTCTTTCTCTTGCTATCTTTTGACTCCACAGCACGTGTAGTAACTCTGCGTCAATCACACGAAATTTACGAAGAAGTGCGTAGGAAGGATATCGGGACAGATTTAAAAGGATACTAAAAATTGTGGTGCCGAGCTATAAAGCTATAAGCTGCATCGAGAATCAGGACTAAGAGCTTTAAGCTCGAAGGGCTTCCAGTGTGATGGGACACCACTCACTTAGATATCTCAGAACTTCGAAATGCTGTTGAATTTCGACAAAGTCTTCAGGAAAACAACACATAAACTGCCAACGTCGGGCTCACAAACGTGGTAGTCATATATTAAAAAGTAGATACTAAAGATTTCCATGACCTTAATTTTGAACTTCGGCATTTAACACCTCATCAACAAATATGATACAGAAATCAGGAAATAATTTCCGTAAAGATGGTGCTCCTAATCGTGTGTGGGTTATTTATCACCACAATGTTTTGCACATAATCTATCAAGATATCGGAAGTTCCTGGCTATGCGTTCTCTGACAAAAATAGACAATCTTCCCTATACTACTGAAGTATGCACCTGCAATCTTGGAGTTTATTGGAAAACAAACACTACGAAGATTTACCAATAATAATGTAACACCTCAGAGTGTGGTGTAAAATAGTCCAAAAAACTTTCGAAACAAAAATATCTACAAGAGTAGGCGAACGCCTAAAATAATATTCAGACGTTCTCTTATTGTTGCCGTTGTCTTCTAGTTGAAATTTTTGCATTATTTTCGCACCAGAGTTTAAGGTGCCAAATAGAGATTAACAGTCGCCAGCTTGTCTACGGGCTTATCTTTTGTTTGTTTGTAAATTTATTCTGACATTTTTTACATCTAACGGAACGTGGCAAAGTTGCTTCGTGGTATTCAGAAAAAACAATTCCAAAAATACTTCACCCAATGGCACTATAATATTGTTAATTGTAAAGCTTTAGAAGGCAAGTAAGTTAAATGTAACATCAACCGCCATTATGCAGGTAAGCAAACAAGTGTTTAAGAAGGCCGTAGCAGGAATTGCGTATCGACTGCTCGGTCTTGACATGGTACCACGCTAAAGGTGATTGCCAGAACGAGATGCATTCCAAAATGGTATCTAGAAAGATTGAAAAATACGATCAACAATAAATGCATATTATTTGTACAAACTGGCTGAAGAATGTGCTCCTAAAATATAGAAAATTATTGACATGTTTTTAACTTCGGGGATTTATGTGGTACTGTCAAAAGTTTATTGTAATCAAGCGCCGTATATCGTGATAGTAGATGACAATGCGTATGCGAAGTAAGAAGTTCCTAGCCGAGCTGTTTTTTGCATTGTCAGTGACAGGCGACAACTTAAACGAAAATATGCCTTTATTGGGAGCTTTTTATCTTCACCATTCAAGGAGGACTGAAAGAAAAAAGCGTGTGCTGGAGAGGGGCCTGCTAATGCGTTAATTCAATATTTTCCTTTAAAGAACGGCGTCTTTGGTTAGCAAGTTATCGTCAACTTTGCACTTAATAAAAAAATAATTTATACTTGATTCTATAAAATGCGGCACAATATGAACTAAGCGCTTGATATAAACAAAAGAAAGCTCATCCATAACTGGTCCATGAAAGTTTTATTTCCCAAGAATATATAAGTTGAAAAAAAAAACAAAAAACATTCGCTATAGGTGCCATGACATATTTCAATTCTTGTGGCATTATATATCTACTTTTTTTTTAAAAATATATGCGCAAACTCAAGAACAGCAAAAAAGAAAGCGCTGCGCGTTTTTTTAAGCTTATTTTCTTAGTTCTTGGAACCCTGCAGTTGACTGTTTCCGATATTAAAACGTTTTAACGTCAGACAGACACTTGGAGTTTGAATTGGAAATTTTGAAATGGGACTCAATGTCAGTGTCGAAGCTGTCAGGACGACAGTTCGTTTAATTTCTACTTTTCCTTTACTTGCATTTGATATGCTGATGATTACTTTGAAGTTCACCTTTTTATATGAAAAAATGCTAGACTGAAACGCAAATGAAAGCCAGATATAAGAAAATGTTTATTCAACATCTTGAAGCGAAGGTTGAGCGACGTCCGTCAGTATCTCCAGCAAACAATTCAAGCATGGGCGTTTACATACATGCATACCAGATGAATACATTTTTCGCAGGCAAACCTTTAATTTGATGAATAATGGAAGAAGTTTTTTTTTTTTCATTTTTCATTTGTGCTTTTCCTAAAATTGCATCAGGCGCGGACGCGCTCACTCCCAGCTGCCGGCTAATTCTAGCTTATTTTTGGTGATTAAGAATCACATAATCGGATGTTTTCTACATTTTAATATCCGAGAATAATGTGAACCGTGTTTGTGTGTCTAACATTGCTCGGTTTATCGCGCACTAGCATTTCTGGGTAACTACACAATAAAAAAAGGCATACAGCAGTGATTGCCGCTTTGTTTACTTATTTAGTTAACGCTCTTTATCACACGTGTCTGCGCCGATAATGCTATAGAACACTCGATAACAAAAAAAAATACTATAAGGAAACTGCGTGAAAAATAAAATCAGTTTAAATTATATGGCGGATCGATCGACATTCAAACTCAGATGAGACATTCAAACTATGAGCATGTTGACTGGTTACGAAAGCTACACTGTAAAAGGTTACGCCAGATGCAAGGCAAAACGTATGAAGAATGACACGCAGTGCATACTGTGCTTCAAAGGGCGAGATGCTCTCAAGCACATCTGCGAGTTCTGAACGTTCATTCTTTTGCCGACTTGTATTGCACGATATTCTATGCTGTGAAGCAAAGTAATTGGCCATGTCTTTGTGCGTCGTTATTATTTGTCACTGACAGCCTCAAGAACGCAAGGCGTGAAAAGTCTCGTGTATCTTATTTTCGTTAGACGCTTGGATCACCGAAGGGCGAACCACGAAGCAACATGTGCAGCCAGTAAAGGGCACTCTGTGTTTTTTAAAGTGTCAGTGAGTGTACGATTTCCCGGAGGAGACCCAGTCCGGTCAATGACCAAGTCCCGAAGAGGAGAGGAAGGGGAGGCGTGGTCAACGAGGAACACCCGGTCACTTTTGCGCGAAAACTGGGCTGCTGGAAGAGTAGTGGCTAGGAGAAATTAGCAACCCGGTTAGCATCGTGTTTTTGAAAATCGGTTGTACAACGCGCAATAAACAAGGACAAAGAAGGCCGTAGCCAAGACGAGCGGTGTACTTTAGCTACACCTGTCTTAACCTCAAGAAAAAAAGAAAGTTTGGCGCATTGTTCATACG
Organism: Ixodes persulcatus; assembly: GCA_013358835.2. NCBI lineage: Eukaryota > Metazoa > Arthropoda > Arachnida > Ixodida > Ixodidae > Ixodes > Ixodes persulcatus. The sequence continues at coordinate 27,347 of JABSTQ010000558.1, forward strand.
CGGCGCGAAGTAGTTCTTACGAGATTTGGTTGTCGGAGGAAAAAAACGATCCTTTTGGCGTTTGGAACGTTCACGTTTTGATAGGATAACATATATCTAGTCTTGAATTCACCTACATATATCTTAAATATCCGCATAAAGGGCGAAAGTAGTAATGCTCCACGAGCAGTCGGACAACTTTACTAAGTTCCTTGACGTGTAAACGGGTATAGTCATTTATTGTAACAAAATAATCCTTTACGCGGCAACGTTGAGCTCCGATCGTTTTCCTTCGGACTTGTGAACAGAAACATTTCAAGATACTTGTTTATCGCGCAGTTATTATTTATTTGCTTCTTCGGGCTCTTCTGCGGCGTCAAAAGGGCCTTATCTCATGGGAGTGGTGAAAGTACGTGATCGACTTGCAGGAATACCAATCCGTACGTACCAACGAATTATTAGGTATAGCTATACTTTACTATCAGGGAGCAAACCTCACGTTCATTTACCAAACATCAGAAGAGACTCTTCATAAAGGAAAACCATTGAAACAATATCACTGGATAGTCCATTCCATTCGATAAATTTACTGCGTTTTAAGAGCCTAGTCGGACACATTTGCAATATTCTGGGTGTCTTGACGCAAGACTAGTGCTTAAGAAACCCAAGCGAGAAACCTTTTTAATTTTCGACTTCATACACGTAACTAATGCCGTCAGCTCTGAGGGATTGCATACTATAGAAGAAGCATTTATACTATTAAAAAGCTTTTTACGAAATATGCTCATGTTCCTATCTCAGACGCGTTTAGCTTTTTGCAAAATAATAACGAATATTTTGAAGGCATTCCTTCATGAATTACGGTGTAGCTTCATTAAAATAGCAAAAATTAAAATATTATTTATGTGCTTTCACTGAATAATGATTCTGTTGCATTCTTTTCTTAATTTACAAAAACAAAAGTTACATGCGATTTCCTAATTTTCTGACCAAATCAAGAAAACGCAACTGAACACATGCCAGCTTGGATCATCAGGAAACTAAAACAAACTGATCTATCTGATTAAAATGGGGAACTATGAAAACAATAGAAAAGGATTGGTATACTTGCTTGGGAGATATGTGACACATTTTAGAGGGAATATACGCCTATAGAAAAGAGTCAATACATCCAACTTTCCGTAAGAATGAGCCACTAAGAGAAGCGGACGAATTATGATACACAAAAGCCGCTGTACCATTCAAACAAACACATCAGAGACAAGAAACACGTAATATTAAAAAGTAAACAAAATCCTGGAATGAGAAAAAAAAAATTAAAAAGGAGGACGCAGAGAAAGCGAATTTTAGCATTGGTACCGTTCACGCCATCATCGATTTCGTTGGAAACCCATTGCTCCAGACACGCCGCTTGACTCGCTCCGTCCTCCAACAGATGGACGTTGCTAACCATTAACGAGGAACTATCAGCAAGGCAATAGAATAACCGAAACGGCCTCAAACTCTTACTCAGGAATTCTGACTGTAAGGTTGTTCTCCCGCTCAATATACTGAAACTGGCAGTTATTCCATGCTCTCTCTCAGTTTAATGGGTACTTCCTTCTTCTCTTACTAGTTTATCATGACGGCATCATCACGATTGGAGCTCTGTTAAGCGAGAGGAGGAGTATTCTTGTACTTTCATGGGATCTTTATAGCACAACACCAAATTTCAAGTTAAAGTCACAATGGAACCCCGTCACAAGCAAGACCAGCGTGTACATAGATAATTATGTGCAAGCTATACGAAATGATATTTTTGATCCGCTTGCAAAAGCAACCACACAGAGGGGTAATTTGTCTAGACGGGAACAACAGGTCCTTAATAATTTGAAGTCTAGGGATGACGTCCTTATGCGACCTGCGGATAAGGGTAGTGGTGTTGTGGTTATGAACAGGGCCGACTACATGCAGGAGGCATTGACCCAGCTTGAAAACCCAAAGTTTTATCTACGTCTACCTGACGATCCCACACAGCGGTTTAGTATTTTAATTAACAGAACACTCGAAGATCTGCGGAATTCGAATAAAATTAACGGCGGACAATATAATAACCTTCAGTCAGAAAAACGCTCATCCAGGTGTCTTCTATATGCTCCTCAAGGTTCACAAACCCAGCAATCCAGGGAGACCCATTATATCAGGCATAGCCACACCAATCGGATGAATTTCAGAATTTGTAGACCACGCGACAAAACATATACCCCCCTTCTAAAATCTTACGTAAAGGACACCACACACTTTCTTAATCTTATCGACCATAAGAACGGATCCGGCTTAATATCTCAGGAAAGCATTTTAGTTACTATCGATGTGAGCTCTTTGTAAACTAACATTCCACATAATGAGGGACTCGCGGGCGTGGAGGAATTTCTCTCTCTCTCTACCCTTCGTCTCTCGCAGACAGTAGCTGTATTCTGCGCATATTGGAATTAATTTTAGACTGCAATAACGTTATGTTTTATGATGATCATTATTTAAGAAAATCCAAGGCGCAGCCATGGGGTCCAGAATGTCCCCAAATTACGCTAATAGTTTTATGGGCAAGTTTGAGGAGATCTTTCTGTGGACTTACGCCGAAATTTACGCCATATATCTTCGTTATATTGACGATATATTTATAATTTGGAATGACACTGAAGATGCACTCCTCTCTTTTCTAAGTTACCTCAACGGCAGCCACCGTACAATTAAATTTACCTACAGTTACTCAGCAGACTCTATGAATTTTCTCGACGTTAACGTTAAAAAGATGGGAGCCATTTGGTAACGGAATTGTACAGAAAGCCTACAGACAAACGTCAGGTTCTACGCTAAGATAGCTACCACCCAAAATGTCAAAAATATACCTTACAGCCAATTCCTTCGGTTCGGTAGAATTTGTTCTGAAGAATCAAACTTTAAGGAAAACGTAACATCCTTGAAGTAGACACTGTTCAAAAGAAAATATCCCGCATCCATTCTTGACGACGCCACAAGAAAGGCATCCGCTCTGGAACGTAGCACACTCCTTGAATCCACACGACCGCTTCACTCCAACGAAACAAGGGTGCCGTTGTTTATAAACTACTATTCGAACCTATCAAGCCTGAATCCCATATTGAAACGCCATTTAAACATCCTACATGCCGACGATGAACTTAAAAAAAAATATTTCCCGAATCACCATTTGTCACATTCCGTAAGCATCGGAATCTTGGGAGGATGTTGTGTTCCTCGTATATAAAAAAAAGAAGAAACAAATTTATGCGGCGGTTGTGGTCCTTCCCTCAACACTCCTTGCCAGCTTTGCCCGTTCGTTTCGACCGCTGATAAAATTTCAAGCTCCGAATCAGATTTCTACGTAAATATTAAAAGCATATCGACTGCAAAACACGTGACGTGAAATATATTATTAATCGCACGCTGTGTAACAAGCAATACGTAGGGGAAACTAAAAATTCTATGAAAGAACAATTTTACGGCCATAAGCCTGACATTGTAAATAAGGAACAAACACCAGTCGCTAAACACGCAAACTCCGATGACCACAACATCCATACGCACCTAAAAATCATCATCGTGGAACGCAGTTTCAAATATGATATTACGTGCTAAAACAAAGAGTCCCTTTATATATCTATATTTAAAACCCTAACCCCGCTGGGAATGAACATTTCAAAGGGAAACCAGGTTGTTGTAGGTTTTTAGTTTTTTTGTATACTACAGGCGAACTGCCTTTCCCATCGCAGAGGAGAGCGGGGAAGGAAGAAAGCTCTCTGAGGGGAGAGCTAAAAACATTGGGATGTAGGGACGTCGCCCGCTAACTTCCCACCTTCTTTTTTTTTGAGGAGGGGGAGTTTGAGCTGGGAGTCGTTTTAAAGAGTAGTTCTCGGTATTCTGTTGAGCAGTGCCTCCCACGTGTGACATTTCTGGTGTCCGTTTACACACACTTCGGGCTTATTTATGACCTTTGTTTCCTTCGGGGTTATACTGGCTTGGGCTCACTCGACTTGAACCGTGTATGATGTTATTTTATTTTTCTGGATCTGAAACTCTAACGTGACGGAGGCCGTTGCTTGTGATATATTTTCTTGGTTTCGCTAACGAGTGCCGGGACCATGTCCCCCTTAGTACTATTATTTTTTTCTTTTTTATGTGCGTTTTGTTGGAATGTAGTTTTTTGACACTTAAGTGTTTCTACTTTTACTATTATATATACATAATTTTTTTTCTTTCGCTTTTTCCAGTGTTTCTTCTCTCCTCTTGTCTCTCTAAAAACGTTTTCCAACTGTATTTTCTGCACACTTGAAGAAGGGAAGTCTCTTCCCGAAAAGTCGCGTAATAAAGCCTGTACTGCTGTTCAAACAGGTTTCGAGAGAATCAAACAGCGCAAAAGATACAAAAAGGAAGAGACAAACAGGAGAGGACAGAGCGCTGACTCGCCACTAAAGCTTCTTTACTCAAATAAAAGAAAAAGAAGAAAAACACACGTTACTCCACGCAATTGCACGCGCACCTTTCACCCACGGTCAACGTTATTAAATTAACTCAGTTACGGAACTGCTCGTAGACGCTGCATGGAGGAACAGTACCCCCCCCCCCCCCCCCTCACTCACCACGACTCGCCCGGCGTCGCTTGACGCGCCACCGGACGGCTGCTTTGGTAACTGAATCGGGATGCGTTCGTTTCGACGTTACTAGAAACGTACAAAACAACGGAAAGAAACTCTTTTTGTAGTATGGTTTATTGGAGTTTAGTACAAAATGAGGGGCGCGTGATGTTTTCTAATATTTTTAGTTTGCCAAGATTTGCAGCGCAATTAGTATTGTTTTTATAAAACCATGCCTCAGCTGTGATTTCAGGTAGCGCGTCCCGACCTAGGCGCATCTTAACTTCGGTGATACATCGCGGCGCGTCCGCTGGGAAGACGGGGGTGGCACCCCTGTAACCCTTTCCACCATACCTGTTAAGGCTCCGAAATGGCCGATCGAAGCCAAAAAAGATGTCACGTGCAGTTCCTCGAGTGACCGCTGCGGGAAAAATGGCGGCGTTGTGATCTCCATTTGGCGCTTCGGCTGTGCTCTTTGCGACGCACAGTTATGAAATGAAAATATAGATGGCGCTTCGAACGACGCCAGGCGGATTGAAGTGAATCAGGGGGGTTACCCCCCTCGGTGGGAGTTCCACAACTGAGGTAATCTACTAACGTTCCCCATGGTGTATTTACCCTTAGCGAAAAGTCGTTCGAAATCAGTATACTGAATGTATACTAATAGTGCACTTAGGGTATGTACTAAAATCGTACTAGCTTCACACTTTTATGAAAAAAAATAGTATACTTTTAGTACAGCACAAGTTCTTATGCAGTATACCATAAGTGCACCTCGAGTATACATCTAGCATAATATAAGTGTACATGTAGTACACTACATGTACGCTTTTTGTGCACTAAATTTACACTACTAGTACATATATACGGGGTTTCCCAGATAACTTTCACCAAACGTTAAAAAGGAACTGGTGCGTTCTGCGGGAGTGAAAGCAACTGTACGCTGTTAGCAAGTCTCTTGCGAAAGTGCACGCAATTGTTTTAGTACGCCTAGTTATTTAATTAAGACTAACTAGCTAACTTTTGAAATCTTCGTTTAAAAGCCAAGGTGTGCATTGGAAAGTTCTAGAGCGCATTAAGAAACAACCCATTAAACTATTTTCAACAAGGTGCACTTTGCATGCTCCTTTTTTCTAGCCTTCAAAAAACGCCCGCGAAATGCAAAAAAATACCGCGTGACAACTCGCTTCCCCAAACACGGCGCGCGGGCGCGCCGCGAATGTGCGTTCTTTGAAGGCCGGAAAAAAGCACGAACGCGTATAATGTTGCAAACACTTTCATTGGGTGTTTCTCAATGCGCCCTGCAACTTTAAAATTGACATCTTGGCCGTTAAAAGAATATTTGAAAGGTTAGCTGATTAATCTTAGTTATTTAGATAACCAGGCACATTAATAAAATCTGTGCACTTTCGCAAAACGCTTGCTAAAGACAGCTGATTGCACTCCTGCAGAGCGCTCCGGCGTTTTTTAAGTATGGTGCAAGTTATCTGGGACACCGTGTATGTCGGGCGTTCTGAATGGAAAGAGCGGTCTAAAATTGGCCAGACAAATCGGCGCCTGCATTTAAAAAGCTGACTTTTCAAAGGTGTTTCTTTGACGGCTGGATTCCAACTTGTGAAATTTCATGGCACATAGCTCCATTCTCGTGAAATGTTAAGAAACACCGTTGACAACACTTAATTGATGATAATGCAGAGGTGCCATTATCGGGAGATGCACTCTTAAAAATGAGTCAGGAAATTTCCGAGGAAAGTCTTGGAAGCTCTATTTCCAAACATTTCTCGTCAAAATAACTTACAATCATGTTATGAAATTATGTCAGAAAAGTTGCAAAAAAAAAAAAAACAGGCACAGCGTTTTTAAGTTGCGAGTATAGACGCGAAAATGACAATTGAATCATTTTCAAATCTTCTCTCGTGAAAATAATGTACTACCGTTTTCCAACATTGACTAGGAGAGTTGTCATTTTGATTTGCGGCTATCTACGTGAAAATTACGAGGAAATCTTTGGCAGCTCTATTTCCAAACATTCCTCATAAAAATGACGTACCAGCGTCTTCTGAAACTGTGTGAGAAAAGCCATAAAGAAAAGATGCATTGCATTTTTCTACTGAAAGTATGTATGTGTAGCATACAAACATTATGATCAGTGTTCTTCACATAATTGATAAGACAGAAATTGAAATCCTACTTATCACTTTATTCAAGTTTCCGAGCCTGCCAAACTGTACACTCTCCTTTGTGATGATGGTGTGCCATTACATCCTGCGTAAAAAGAGAAGAGAAAATTACCCTATGCCACCCTATGATATAACACCACATAACTCGCTCAAAGGACGACTATGTGAGGAAGGCAAGATACTGACCACTTCATCCTGACGGAAGGGTGAGGAAAATCGGACAATACCATTTTTGAAAGCCTGATATGTCAGACATAGGTGGTGTGCCTTCTTTGCATGTCCAGGGCTATGAAACAGGTAATAGTGTTCATTGCAGGGCACAACATTTATTACCTAAAATCCTAGGCACCATAAAGATATTGTGTTACAAAAAATAGCCTTTTCCAGATTCAATGTTGCAGCTGCTACATTTTAAGCACATGTGGGTTAATGAAGGCCACAACGAAATTATTCGAGAATGGCCATTTTCAGGGCTGTACTAATATTAACATTTTATTTTAGAAGTTTAGTATATTACGGTATTTGATATTGGTTTCAAGATTAATTGTACTACAGTAAACTACTAATTTTTTACGAAGGCTTAGTTTTAGTGAGTTCATCGAAATTGCTTAAAATTGGTCCTGCAAAAAAGTAACCCCATGGATACGAATGCATTGAACATTACTCCTGATTGTGAAATTTTGTACCTGCAAAGTATTCCCAACACTAACACTTCATAAAATGTATGAAATATTGAGCTCGCGAAAATAAAGTCGTTTATGCCATTCAAACCTTTCAAAGCGCTCGCAAAGTCACCATTGCGATGGATTTGCTTTGTTCAGTGCGCTGCTCCGCATGTGCCAGTGCGCTGCAGAGATTAGTTCTGGAGGAAATCCCAAGAACAAGACATTTGAACGTGGGACATATGCACTTTTTGAAAAAATAAAATCTCAAAATTTTCACATCGAATGGTTTCCCAGGAGACTTCTCGGGTCCGCATGCACTGTTACTCCGCAACAAGCAGGCTCTCTTGGGATGACAAGAAAAAACCCAGCGCCTGAACGTTGTTCGAACCAGCACTCGGGAGAATCGAAAAGCCTGTTAAGCACTCGCTATCAGGACAGGCCACTTACTTCCGGTGGCTTCATACCTGTCTGCTCGATGCACCATTCAGCCACCCATAATAGAGATCAGTGGGCGGACGTCACTTTTACTCTTGTGATGCAGTTCCCTGCAGGTTCCCATAGGTTGCAACCTGCTAGCCAAACTGAGTCAGGCCTGCAGCCCTGCGGGAAACGTCAATTTCACTCTTTTAGACGTAGACACCCACATTTTGCGTGTACCTGAAAGAAGCTCTAACACAGAGGAGACAGAATGATCAGCCCTTTTTGAATGCATCCTTTTCTTTTGCGGAGAACATACATACAGGTCACATGCTATTACACATTCAGTGGTGCGGCTTAATTTATGATTTGCACTTTTTTTTATATAACTTCGAGCTTGAAGAGGAAAGATTCAATATAATGGGTCGTACATAAATGGTTGCTAGGAACTATCCTATACATTTACACATTACCTGATATCATAAAAGCACTTGAGCAGCGTAGGGGTGTACTTCATCAATTACAAATTTGTAACCAATTAAAAGTTGGCATTTATTTAAATTATTACTATTGGCTATTATTTTTTCACAAAGAATAACTGGGCGAGTTGGTACGTTGGTAGTCTTTCAACTCCATCGAATATTCAGGTCCTTTTCGCATTTTTTCACGTTTTTGCTTTCTCTAACTGCTCTGCTTTTTGTAGCGGCTTTCGCCGCCACTAAAAAACGTGACTTCCACACTCACTTTATTTACATCACGCAATCGTAAACTTGGAAAGCGTGCCACTTCGGCATACGTAAAGAACCGCGCGTCTCTACGGCACAGGCATCAGCACAGGCAAGAAATCATGCAGTTCGCTCATGTAAAGTTTTTCTCGCTCCCGCTTTATGAAACAAATCGTTGGCGGGAGGCTGTTGGGACCACACGTCAGTACTAGCATGACCTGTGATTGCTTTATCTGCCGTCAGACTGCACTAGAACGCTCCGCGAAAGCGTCGTCGGGCGAGCGTCGAAGGACGGCGCCACCAACAGGCCCTCGGCTGGCCCTCGGTTCCGCCGCACGCGAATCTTTCCCACTCTGCGGAGAGAGCCATACATTTTGAAGAAACGCTCTTTTCAAATGACGAAATAACACCGGGTAGAGCATAGTTAGAATCAAGCATAGCTTAGCAAGCACACCGTACACCACAAAGTTTGAAACAGCGGCGCACTACGCAGAAACAAACGAAACTTCCTCACCGGGGTTCACCGGGGCTTGCACCAGTTGGCCATGACTGTCCGCCACTTACTTGCGTGGGTAAGACGCAGCGTCTTTCAGCTCTCAGTAATCGCTTGCTATTCTTGAACACGGTATTCGTAACTAAGATGTCTAAAATATCCGCTGAAACGGCTAAAACGTAAAAAACGATGATCGAAGCCTCCGGAACTCCAACGGGAAACGGCGGCCGAACGGAAGCTGATTGCAATAGCAATGGCCATGCGCAGTTTTCAAAAGAATCTTTTTTTTTGGTCTTTGTTTTTTTAAGACAAAACTAAGCAAATCAATATATATTAATCATAATATTGTCACTATATCAATTTTGTAAACAATTAACAAATCTTAGGTTTTATCTAAACTTTAGGTTTTTTCAGTGTAAAAGCGAAACTATATCAAGCAATTTCTCCTTCGTCGCCAAGGCTATTCTGTTTCATCTGCACATGCTTGCACTCCTGGTATTTCGGCTTTTCTGGAAGGCTCGGCTCTCGCGACAAATGAATAATGATGGCAACCTCTTATTTTCAAACAATGAGCGTGCCCGATTTTTTTGGCGAGGGAAAGACACGTAAAATTTACGTCGATGTTTTACAGCGTGGAACTCTCGATCCACTGTGTTGGCGTGTTCGTTGTTGCAATTGTCAAGTTCTTTTCACGTGAATTGAGATGTCTTAGAGTTTTGCAAGATAAATCTACACAATAAAACACTTTCGGTGAAAGCTTGAGGTTGTTACATGAAGGCGCCAATTTCTCCAGCCAATTTCAGAGCGAGCTTTCATTCATAACACCACTTCGCTTATGCGGTTCAGAAGTTGATTTGCGCTGCATGTGACTATGCAAGGTGGAGCATCTTATGTCCCCGTTATTAGCCGTGGTTTCCTTTACCTCCTGTTCTTTTGCTTGCTGTGGATGCAGATATTGGAAACAGCGTATAGTGAGCTGAGACCTGCATTACAAAAACACTGGATCAACCTGCAAACGTTATTTGTCTACTAGCCTATGAGGCAGCACGCAAGTGGCGGTGCACTTTGAAAACAAAGATATGTGCATGCTTTTGCATCAGCAGCATCAAACACCTAGTGCGATTGCCCTCGATCGTCTGGCTTCCGAATAGTGCTGACAGTTTTTTATAGTAAACTTTTATTCTTCAAGAAAGGTAACAAATATAGTTCAGGGAAAATAAAAGCTAGCTTTGCAATAAAAGTAGACTTTTCAATTGATAAATATAGTAGAAATGACTAGCTAAAATAAGGATTGACAAGTTAGATAACGCTACTTTCCGTGGCGTACAATGTAGCTAACTTTTCTATTTGTGCTTTTTTTAGGGCTATAGTCCATGCTGCATTTGCGACGTAAGTATGCTCTGACAGTGCCAGTGCCGGTCGTTTCCCGGGGAACTTTTGGACCACGTGGTCTGCAGTTAAATGAAAAATGAAGCATCCCTTTGTGACATTATGTCAGCTGTATACCCGGTGATATTTTTTAATCAACAGATTTTTAGAAAAAAAAAAGGGGCTTGCTGCCACGTTGATGCAGTCTTCAGTGTGTCGTGCGACTGAGCGGACACTACATGGGTGGATAACCGTGGCAACATTTTTATTAATTAACTGAAATCCGTAAATTACCTTTTTTCATATTGCTGCTTTAGAGGCAGTCATTATTAGAGCGTAACCCAATCAAACCTATTCACGAAACAGCAAGGGGCTTTGAGATATTTCTTTATCAAATTTTTCACCTTCTTTCCCCAATTCAGGAACCACGCGCAGCAGGGGCGGGGAAAATGGAGAGTGACTTAGCGGTTTTGACATGGCATGTCGCTAATGGCATGGGTGTTTCTGTTAGTGAGAGCTTCTCATATTGGAGTTCCGTGCATTATTTATTTTCTAGTGAAGTTACAACACTTATAAAGTGCTGTCGGATTCATCATGAACAAACTTACACACTTTTGACAGCGTGCTTTTGGTGGATGCTCCAGCATCATACTTCAAACGGTGCGTCTGAAGTGACTACGTAAGCATAACATCCTGCGTTCGTTCCAGCGCGCTGTTTTTTAATCAGGCGACGGAAGGCAGACTTTGAGCTATGAATAACCCAAAACTCGTCGCCTTTTCGCAAATTGTTTCGGTCGGGCGAGGGTTTATTCATAGCCCCTTTAAAATCGAAAATTCATCATGGTCAATCACACTGTCAATTAAAAAAGTTAATTAGACAACGTACTGTGACGTTTGTTTACTCATGTAATGTCCGCCGAGGCTACAAATATCCTGTGAAAACGGCATCGGGATAGATCTATCGCGTTTTTATTGTGTTGATCTTAAAAAATCGCAATATATATATATATATATATATATATATATATATATATATATCCGTTACTATAATTTGAGTACGCCGACCGCAAGCACTCAAAGTAGACCTTTAGTATACTTAAGTGCACTTCCTGTATACTGATTTTGAACTACTTTTTACCCCGGGCACTACGATTCTACTTCATGTACTAGTTTTGTACGGACGAGTATATTTTCAGTACACCACCATTTTTACTAGAAGTACACTTTAAGTACACTTAAAGTATACAATCAGTACGAAGACCACACTGAAAGTATACTTTTAGTATACTTCAGTGCACTTTTAGTATACTGATTTTGAACGAATTTTCGCTAAGGGTAGTCTCAGCTTAGCATGGACCATTGTTAGCCGCGCATGCTAAACGAACGATGTAGTTGCTTTCGATGAAGCCTCAGCAGCTGCACGAGCGCTCGTACAGCGAGTGCTCCTGCCAAGGCAGTAAAGGCTAGCTGCTGGCGATTGCACAGCCTTCGCAGTTAGTCGATGCTAAGGTGAGACGAAATATAGCTGACTACGGCACGCACTGGACACTCATTGCCAACATCAGGAATTCCAGCTCCTTGCCAGACAAAGTCACTGATGCTGCGCTGATACATTCTTCTCCTCTACTCTGGATGTGGAAGGCCTCCAGCACCTCGCGTGTCACTTTGTCCTTGTGTCATCCCAAGATGATGGTTGCACTAAAAAACTGCTCGCACAGGCGCTCTTTGCAGTGAACCGATATGTGTCTTCCCACTGTCGCTACGAGGGAGTATCTGTGCTCGCAGGGGGCTTTTATTCAGGCAACGTCCCGTTTGTCGCACGTAGGTGCGGCCGCACGAGATGGAGTACGAGACGAGAGGGAGTACCTGTGCTCCGCGAGTCCAGGTACTCTCTCGGAGCAACAGTGGAAGGACACCTATCGGTTCAATGCAAAGAGTGCCTGTGCCAGCCGTTTTTTAGTGTCACCACCATCTTGGGACGACACAGGAACAAAGTGACACGCGAGGTGCTGAGGCCTTCCACATCTAAAGTAGAGGAAAAAATGTTTCAGCGCAGCATCAGTGGCGTTGTCTGGCAAGGAGCTGGAATTCCTGAAGATGACAATGAGGGTCCAGCTCGTGCCATAGTCCCCTACAATGGGTGAAAAGTGCGCGTGCGATTGCCTGCAGTAACGTGTTTTTTTTTTTGTCTTTCTCTTTTTCTTTGAGGAAAGAAGCTTTAGTTGCGAGTCAGCGCTCTGTCCTGTCCGGTTGTTCTCTTCGTTTTTGTATATTTCGCGCTGTTTTATGTCATAATGTACAACGATTACCAACTAGCCCAGCTATCAACCTTATTAAAGGGCCAGTGACTTGCGATTTTGAAGCTGCTGGACTGGTCCCATTTGCTCGTAGCGTCGGTTTCGTCCGCACTTAGTAAGCTGAAACTAAGTATCGTGCTTTTCAACGATTCTCTAGAAGTTTTTAATTGAAGCCAATACTAAATCCTTAGTTTCTCGAAAGCAAACTACAACCCTAATTATACCCAACGCTATACACTCTGACAAATAAATCTTTTGGCAGAGACTAAAAA
>JABSTQ010000559.1:0-29341 GCA_013358835.2 Ixodes persulcatus
ATCCCCACATACCCAGGCTCGGCAAACTAATCATGGACGCCACTTCCCAACTCGTAGACTCTATAAAGTTATTTCTAAAGCACCCACCCTAACTTACGGTCGTCAGCCCAACATACGATCCCTTCTAGTACGCAGCAACCAGTCCGGAACCCTCTCATCTTTATGTTCCATCCCTCCATACCCAGGCTCGGCAAACTAATCATGGACACCACTTCCCACCTCGCAGACTCTAAAGTAATTTCTAAAGCACCCTCCCTAACTTACCATGGTCAATCCAATTTACGATCCCTTCTAGTATGCAGCAACCACTTTGAAACCCCTCATCTTTAGGTTCCATCCTTCCATACCCAGGCTCGGCAAACTAATCATGGATGGCACTTCCCACCTCATAGACTCTGAAGTTATTTCTAAGGCACCCGTCCTAACTTACCATCATCAGCCCAACTTACGATCCCTTTTGTACGCAGCAACCAGTCCACAAAACCTCCGACTTTGCTCCCCGGTACCACGCCGTGCGGTACCCCGACATGTCTTGCGTGGAAACACACCGGCCCTCCTCCCAACCTGCCAATGAGAATCCCTCCGGCCCTTCAAAAGCGTCACAATCAAATACTACATAATGTTGCTCTCCACTTAGTGAAGGCATCTGAGATATCATAATGACCACTGTGCCCAGTTACGCTCAAACGTCATTGTTGCTAAAAGACTCCTAAAGTCCCTTGACTTATCTTTCCATTCTCACTCACGCAAACTTGTCGACAAAATTCTTGAAGTCAACTCGTATCTCTATGCCGATGGTCTCGCCTCTAAATCAAGGAAGCTAGACACTCTCTTGCCCCGAAATGATCAGGCCGCCATCCAACGCAATGATGATGTCACCATACCAGACGAATTACCCCTCACTGCCCCTGAACACATTATCTTATCAAAGGGCCTGTCCTTCGTCCCTGCACTTCAAAGCCGACCCGACACTTTTTCTTTGCATGTAGAAAGCGAAAAATTCTTCCGATGCCTACTCTTAAATGCCCACTTCACCCAGCATCAGTCTAACTTAAATCGCACCAGGTTCGACACCATAAACCCAAAAACTAGTATCTGGACCCCGTTTCCCACAAAACACCCTGAAACTGACAATTCAATCAAAGCATGTTGTAGCATCCTTGCCAACTCGTCTAGCAGCCTAATCTCTATATACCGCAACACCACCCCACAAGATGTTACCGCTCTAAAATCCCTTCGAAACCGCACTGACCTCGTAATCAAGCCAACCGATAAGGGTGGAGCCGTGGTGGTCTGGTGCAGTGATCTCTACTCTGAGGAGGCTCTCCGACAGCTCTCTGTTTCTGATTTTTACGAACCCCTTTCCTCTGACCCCACCGCCGCCTTCCAAGATAAAATACAGCCACCGTAAGGCTCCTAATCGAAACCACCTTCCTTCATCGTGCTGCAAATTGCCTAATTGTTCGTCATCCCCACGCTGCCTCATTCTACCCCGCCATATCCTGCCCCAGTTACTTCATCTTCGCTTTTGTTGATTCGGTCCTTCAGCCTATTGTACAAAACCTGCCCAGTTACGTTAAAGACACAACAAGCAACCTCCAACGCCTGTCTAATCTGGCCCCGATTCCCGACACTATCCTCTTCACAATGTACATCACATCTCTCTACACTGCAGTTCCTCACGCCGAAGGACTACAGGCTCTCTCACACTTTTTTGATCAGCGTCCCTCTCAAAATCCCCCGTCTCACTCCATAATCCGCCTCGCCGAACTAGTCCTAACACTAAACGCCTTCCAATTCAACTACTCCTTCGATCGCCAAAAATGTGATGTAGCGATGGGCACCAAGATGGGTCCCTCGTTCGCCAACCTTTTTGTTGGCTACGTCGAGCACTAGTTCTTTAATTCCTTCCCACACGCACCGTCAATTCTATGATCATTATTTTACGACATCTTTGGTTTTGACCCCCCTCCCGTAGTTGACCGCTTCACCAATGCACTCTGTAACGCCCACCCCTCCCTCAAGTTTACCTCAGTGATATCGAAATGCTCTGTCAGCTTCCTAGACTTAAAAAGCACTAGTGACGGTCAGAGGTTCCACACCTCTGTGCACTATAAACCCACTGACGGCCATAGCTAGCTACCTTACTCCTCGAACCAACCTAGATCCCAAATCAGCTCTATTCCCTTTTCACAATTCCTTCGCCTCCGTAGGATTTGTAGCGACGACATAGATTTCCGTCAACAGCTTAAGACGATGACCGCCTTCTTTACTGAACATAGTTACCCACTCGGCCTTCTGTGCAATGCAAGCAGTTGCTTTTCTAACATTTCGCGGCACGACGCCCTCTTTCCCCTTCCAAGATCTAAACCGGGCAACCCCCTCATCTTCACGTTCCATCCCTCCATACCCAGGCCTGACAAACTAATCATGAACGCCACTTCTTATCTTGTAGACTCTAAAGTTATTTATAAAGCACCTGCCTTAACTACCGTCGGCAGCCCAACTTACGATCCCTTCTAGTGCACATCAACCGGTCCACAAAACCTCTGACCTTGCTCACCTGTACCATGCCATGCGGCGCCCCGAAATGTCTTACGTGCAAACACACCGGCCCTCTCCCTGCTTGCCAATGAGAATCACTGGCAATCACACCTGTAAATCTTCTAATCTGATATACATTATTTCCTGCACACTCTGTCCGACCTTATTATATATCGGCGGAATTGACCACCGACTCCACGAACGCTTCCAAGATAGGCTTGTCACACTAGAAATAGCGAGCCAACTTTAACACAACCTCTCCACACACGTCTCTAAACACTTCTCCTCCACGAATCATTCCGAACTCAACATGCGAGTATGCATTGGGAAATCAGGCTTCCACACACCCACCTCACGCAAAAAGGAAGAAACAGATTAATGTTTAACCTAAAGACGGAATTCCCTTTCGGTCTAAACAAGAAACTTTCTTTCGGCTATTAGACATTCCCCTTTCACCTGCTCTGCTCTCTCTCCCTTTTTTTCTTAATATATATATATATATATATATAATTTGGGTGGTGACAAGGGGTGCCCCAAGCTTCCCCCCGCCCCCCCCCCCCCTCGCCCGCATTCCTTCACTTGTTGACTTGCAGCTTACTCAACAACTTTTCCTCCCTCTCTGACTCCATGACGTCACATCTGTCAAGCGTTACCTCGGTCTTTTGTATATACATTGTATATATATTTTGTTCTGTCGTCTCCCCTTTTAGTATACCTAAAGAAGACCGTTTGATTGAAACGTCATTCCACTCCTTTCCTTAGGCACTTCTCTTTCCCCTCATACCTCTACTAATACACTAACAGTGCCCGGCAGAATCCCACATCCTTATCTGGAAGAACTATTGAACGGCTTTGAAGAAGTGTAGGGTATTTCAGATGACATTCTCGTCGGCGGACAAACAGTAGCTGAGCACGACGGTTGGCTGCAGAGGGTGCTGCGGCGCATCCAGGACAACGGCCTGCGTCTGAACGCTGACAAGTGCACTTTCAGAGTGAAGGAAAGTATCGTACCTGTGGTACCGTACCAACAAGGACGGCGAGAGTCCTTCGGCCGAAAAGGTGGAGGCCATCAAGAAAGCTCCGGAACCGACGAACAAGACAGAACTAAAGTCATTCTTGGGAGCTCTGAACCTCTATGGTAGTTTTTTTTTAAGGGGGCCGCCCATGTGTTGGAACCCTTTATCGCCTTCTGGATAAGGATAAGGTGTGGGCCTCGGGAAAGACGGAAGCAGAGGCGTACAAGCATGCCAACGGTCTGCTAGTATCCTCAGACGTTCTAGCACACTACGATGTGTCGCGTCCCATAGTGCTGGCCTGCAATGCCTCTCCGTCCGGGCTGGGAGCTGTACTGAGCCAAGTGGGAGAAGATGGCATTAAAAGGCCTGCTTCGACGGCCTGTTCTGGAACTCGTGGCATCATCACTGACTTTGCCACTGGTATCTTGGGGTAAATACCAGTGGTGGGCCCTGATGCTGGCTTTTGCACTGTCCTCGTCAGCCCCACACAATGCTTTTATTGCTGCTTTTCCAAAACATACCTCGCACAAGTTGCTCTTCCTGCAGTGCTTTTGCACAGCACGTCTGAAAACAAGTGAGGAGAATGTCACACAAGTGGCGATGGCTGCAAAAAACTGCCACTTGTTACTTAGAGGCAGTGATCGCAGGAACTTGTAGATTTTTCTGTAATGTAGCCAGATCACTTTGCCTACTTCTATGGTGGCCCCCAGCAGCAGATGATTTCTGGAACATGTAGATATCTTAAGTAGCAACTGTGCAGCAACTGTATTCAATGTATACGTATATGCAATATCTTATCAAACAATTTTTAGGATGTTTTGGAATAAAATTGTGCACGTATCATGTAAACACACGTAGCATATTTAGCTTTGAAACAGTATGGGGTTATCCAACATCAAAGAAAGCTAGAAATAGAAACATTCAGAGACTGACTTCATGCAGCATTTCTTTTTATTTCTTTTGGAGCATGTCAATGGGAAAGTAAAAGCCGGTAAAAGGTAACGGTGGCGAATACCTACACTACGTTTATTAGAACAACAGACCATTTACAAGATTTGTACCATTAAAGAAAAGTAACCTCTTTTTGTCGTCTTGCATTCTCCCCAAAATCTCTACCCGGCGGTAGTACATTTGACAAGGCATGTCAGCCAACCTCGGGAGCTGTTGCCTGAGCAACAAACGCGAAATTTAAAGCGCTGTAAGGCGAAGACAGCTAATATGAACCACGACCAAGCCGGTCGTGCAATGAACTCGTTCGAAGTACGCAGTGCCGCGACGACTCACACGCAAAACAAACACTAGGCGGCCGTCCGCTCCGCTTATTCTTTTGCGTGCTCCTGTTGGTTACGCCCACCGTCAAAGTTATATCTTACCCAAACATGTTCCCTGAGGTTTTGGTGTTGTGATGGACTGCGACATGTCTCTTGAGGAAACCGAGGGCTTCTAAAACGCCCGATTGCCGGTGCAGAACCCGCCGTTCCGCTTCTGCTACCGAAGACATTCGAGGTGCTCGTCTCACAAAGTTGTGCCGACGTCTCACGGGTGGTATAATTGACAGGTGGCCTTTTCTTGCCGGCAGGCGCTCCTTCCAACATCGTAAAAACGCGTAAATGCTGAGCGTAACTGGAACCAACGAACCAACAGCCGACCGAGGCGAGCAGACAACAAGTTCAGCGGTTCAGAGCCATTCATTAGGCCTACTGGATAACTGGAGCCGTGAGTAGGTTAAACAATTATGAACGTAAAGTTTGTACAAACTATGCGTTGAACAAATTATTTTTGTAATTAAAATGATGTAAAAATTGTTTCCGCAATATATGCCTTCTTTTTCTAAAAAATCCCGTAACATGTGCCGAGCGCTGCCGACGAGAGTACACTTTACGAACTCAGTTTACCTGAAATGACATTTGGGTTGAATGCCATTCGAGTTGCCGTGTGGCAGTGCCTAAATGACATTTACACTGAATGCCATTTGGCGTAAATGCCATTTTAGCTGCCGTCTGACAGGGGTATTAGTTAGTCATGGACGATTCACTTGACGGACTGATCCGCGGACGGATTGATAACGTGACGACATGTCCGCGGTTCGTCTGTCTCCCAAGCGCATCCACACGAGGGAGACGACGAGCAGACGACAGCGAGGACGGACCGAACCTGGTCGCCACCCCACATTGCCGCGAAACTCCAACGTCGCACCGTGGCACCGTTGTTCAAGAGAGAAATCGACGTTCGCTACCGCGATAATGAATCGTACGCCGCTGTTACGTACAGACAGAGACAAAACACCGTGATAGGCTTCGCGCGAAGCGCCACTAGCGTTACTAACCCAAAGCATGAGAGTGACACAGGCATGGTCCTGCTCGAGAAGGGTTCCGTGTAGAAGCGACGAAGTTCTGGGCTCGCGAAGGGGCGTTTGGAGATGCCTTCACGCACTCCGCGCTCGTGCACTACACTGAAGTTCACCACAGCCACAAGAGAGGCCTTGCTCGGTGAAATCCTGATTGGACGTGCAAGAATCATCGCGGCGTGCTAGACGAGTTTTGATGGAAGCTTATTGACGCGGACCCGGAGGAGTACAGGAACCTGCGTCGCGTCAGCCAGACAAAGTTTCTGCAGTTCCTTTCACACGTGGAACGAAGAAACGCCCGACGAAATGAACCAGC
Source organism: Ixodes persulcatus (assembly GCA_013358835.2). Taxonomy (NCBI): domain Eukaryota; kingdom Metazoa; phylum Arthropoda; class Arachnida; order Ixodida; family Ixodidae; genus Ixodes; species Ixodes persulcatus. Next base: position 6,224 of record JABSTQ010000559.1, read on the forward strand.
GAACGAACAAAACACAACGATGCGCCACTTTTGTTTTCATCGCCCAGAAACAAAAACAAGAAAACAATGTACCGTTTCCAGACTAAACGCTTTTCAAGTCAATCTTCCGCCGAAAATCCGCGAGTGAAAAAGGCACTTGACTTTATCAGTCCGCGCGTCCGCGGACGAGGCGCGGATTGCGGGAAACGATGACGTGCCGGTCACTTGCTACACGGTCTGCGGATGAAAATCGCGATTCGGTCCGTCGTGTGAATCGGCTGTACGACGCGGTCCGATGTGCGACCGGCAGACACAGGAAGTAGCAATGGCTCTCGTACGGGGCGCAGCCAAGCCAGCCAAGCAGCCAAGCCGATCCACTACGAAGGGGCGGGGAGTACCTCTCCTCCACGCGCCCGAAATGCCGAGAGAGAGAAAAAGTGGAAAGGAGGTGACTACCGACTGAATTGCGTCTGGCGCAGTCATTATTGCTCTAAAAAAAAGTTTTTCTTTCGCGTAAAATTTATTTTTTGACACGCGTGTGTGTCTAAACCAGACTGTTTTGAAAAGCTTTTTTTTTCTTTTCAGGGGCCCTTTAAGAGCCGCAGCTTGGCCACCCCTGATATATATATATATATACGCTTTTTTGGAAACTCCAACCGTCATCCCGCCGTTTTTGAAACTTGGATTCGACCGTAGCATTGTATAAATACCACCCGCGTTCATCTGTAAAAGTTTTTCCTGACGAAGGCCGGACTCCGGCCGAAACGTCGAAGAAAAAACCGTCCGTTGTTGCTGTTTTCACCAAGGGTTTTCTTTCCTTCTCAGTTATGTGTATATATATATATATATTTTTTTTTTCTTCCCAGTTATATATATATATATATATATATATATATATTGAAGTGAAGAAGAATAGCGAGACAAGAAAGGTGGTGTAACTGATGGCACTGATACGGGTCAGATTTTATATATGACGAGCGCGATCGTCGTCCTTCTTTTTTGGTCTCCAGGCTTGTCGTCTTCTTCACTACATTAGCCCCACGCTTAGGGGGCTGCCATACTGGCAGCGGTAGTTGTAGAGGGGGCGGTCGGGTCGGGCGGTACATACGGTTTCATTCGTGACACATGAACGGTCTCCTGATGGTGACGGCGGCGATCGGTGGGGAGGGGAACGAGTTCGACGCGGTAGTTGACCGGCGAGGTAGCTGTCAGCACTTTGTATGGGCCATGATATCTTCGAAGAAGCTTTGAAGATAGTCCAGGCTTCTTAAGGGGCATCCAGATCAACACTAAATCACCATCGTTGTAGGTGACAGAGCGGTAACAGGCGTCGTAACGACTCTTTTCGACGTGCTGGTGCTCAGATGTGCAAACACGGGCTAACTGACGGCATTCTTCAGCTCGGCTGATTGCTTCATCAAAGGTTATGTGGTCCGTGATATTTGGCCGATAAGGTAAGATAGTATCGAGCGTACATGATACTTCGCGGTTATACGTGAGCATGAAAGGTGACAAGCTTGTCGTAGCTTGAGTAGCGGTGTTATAACCGAAAGTAATGTATGGGAGAATTCGATCCCAGTTATCTTGATCCTGAGAGACATACATCGAAAGCATGTCAGAAAGGGTACGATTAAGACGCTCCGTAAGTCCATTTGTTTGGGGGTGATAAGAATACGTGCAAAGATGAATAACATTGCATTCTCTCAAAATGTCTTCGACGAGTTGTGATAAAAAAACTGTTCCTCGATCACTGAGTTGTTCTTGAGGCGAGCCGTGACGCAGTATAATATTGTTTAAAAGGAAACTTGCAACTTCATGAGAACCTGCGGTAGGCAGGGCAGCAGTCTTGGCGTATCGCGTCAGATGGTCAATTGCGACGACCACCCAACGGTTTCCCTGAGATGAATTTGGTAGAAGGCCATACAGATCGATTCCGACTCGTTCGAATGGCTTGTTGGGACAAGGTATGGGTTGGAGCAAACCCGGCGGACTCTGAGGTGGTTTTTTTTGTTGTTGGCACAATAAGCAGGAGCTGACATACTTTTGCAGAAAGCGACACATGCCGGGCCAGTAACATCGGCCACGTAAACGATTATAAGTCTTCAAGACCCCGAGATGTCCCGACGTTGGATCGTTATGGAGGCACTGTAGCAGCTCGGAGCGAAGCTGCCGTGGCACTACTAACAACCATCGCTGACCGTCTGCTGAATAGTTACGATGAAACAAGAGGCCATATCGGACAGAAAAATGCCGTGCTCGTTTGCAGAACTTGCGGTTGTTGGAGATAGCAAGGCCTGTAATATGTTTCACCAGGGTCTGGGAGTAGGGGTCTTGGAGCTGGTTTTGTGCCACAGCATCCAGAGAGAGAGCAGCGAGTGTAATCGGATCTTCGTCCCCGTCAGGAGCAATCGTTGGCAGAGGGCAACGTGAGAGGCCGTCAGCATCTTGATGCTTGCGTCCGGACCTATAAGTGACGGAGAAGTTGTACTCTTGGAGGCGAAGTGCCCAACGTCCCAAACGCCCCGAGACGTCTTTCAACGACGTTAACCAACAGAGAGCGTGGTGATCTGTGATTGCACTAAAATGGCGTCCATACAGGTATGGTCGAAACTTAGAAATAGCCCAGATAATCGCCAAGCATTATTTTTCGGTTGTAGAGTAATTACGTTCACACTTTGACAGGGTCCGACTGGCGTATGCCACAACTCTCTCGGGTCGGGGTGCTTCGCGTTGTATTAGGACTGCGCCTAGTCCATACCCGCTGGCGTCTGTATGGATCTCTGTAGGAAGTGAGGGGTCAAAGTGGCATAAAATGGGATCGCCCGTCAGGAGAGCAGTTAGCTGATTGAAGGCAGACTGGCATTCTGGAGACCAATGAAAAGGCTTGGTTGTATCATGTAAGGCGTGTAAGGGGGCGGCGATCGTTGCGAATCCTTGGACAAATCGGCGAAAATAGGAGCAAAGACCCAGAAAGCTGCGAAGTTGTTTAGCTGTAGTTGGGATGGGACATTCTGCGACTGCTCGAATTTTGTCAGGATCAGGTCGGACACCTTCCTTCGATACTAAATGTCCGAGAACTCGAATTTATTTTGTCGCAAAATGGCACTTCTTGGTGTTCAGTTTCAAATTGGCGTTTGCAATACACGATAGAACAGTGGCCACACGTTCGAGATGTTTTTCAAACGTCGGTGCAAACATGACAATGTCGTCTAGATAACAAAGGCAGATTTGCCACTTCAGACCTCGGAGAACAGTTTCCATTAGCCTTTCAAACCTGGCCGGAGCATTGCAAAGTCCAAAAGGCATCATGTTAAATTCATAGAGACCGTCTGGTGTTGTAAAGGCCGTTTTAGGTTTATCGGTTTCTTTCATTGGGACTTGCCAATATCCGGATTGTAAATCCAGGGAGGTAAAAAATTCAGAGCCCTGAAAGCAGTCGAGGGCATCGTCGATGCGTGGCAATGGATATACATCTTTGGTGGTTATGTTGTTGAGTCGTCTGTAATCTACACAGAAGCGAATGCTGCCGTCTTTTTTCTTTACTAGGACAACAGGAGAGGACCAAGGACTTGAATACTCTCTAATTACTCCTCGTTGTAGCATCTCTGCGACTTGTTGTTCTATGAGTTGCCTTTCTTTCATTGAAACCCTGTAGGGCCGTTGACGAATAGGAGCTTGGCCTTGCGTGTCGATGGAATGTTGACCGGTTGAAGCGGCGCCCAAAGGTGTTTCATGTAAGTCGAAAACGTTTTTGTACAAGTCTAGGAGAGTTATAATTTTTTGCCTTTGAAGATCGGTAAGATTCCTATTGATAGTGGAGGAAAGCCGCCCGGATGCATCATTTTCCTTGGTGTAGTCTGTTGAGAGTGCGTTGGTGTGAATATTGAACGGGTCGTTGAGGGAAACTGTATTAATATCAGTCGCTAATGTGACGGTGTCCAGAACGGGCTGCTCCGGGATCAGTACAGCCTCTGACGTAACGTTAATTACGAAGATAAACGTTGGCAAGAGACCGATATCTGCGAGGCCATGGGGAACCAGCAAACCTTTTTTTGTCAATAAGTTAACTGTGTGCGCAATGGAATAGTTTCCTGGTGGCAGTGAAGAGCACGTAGTGGGAACTAACGATGAACTATGAGGCGTAATTATAATTTCTTGTAATGAGTGGAGTTTGTTGTCTTGTAGAGAGGCATCTTCCACGGGTCCAGGCAGCTCGTGCAGAGAAAGCTCTGCGCTCCCGCAAAAAATAATTGCATCAGTAGTAGAAAGAAAATCCCAGCCGAGAATAATGTCATGCGTGCATGATGAGAGTACGACAAACTGAACTAAGTACAACGCACCCTGTAAAAAAATACGAGTGGTGCAAACCCCAACGGGTTTGAGTAAGTGGGATCCTGTAGTTCTAAGGTTACCTTGATACGACGTGACGACTTTCTTGAGATGACGACAAATATCCAAATGCATGACTGAAATCGCAGCACCCGTATCAACTAAAGCTTGAACATTTTGACCTTGAATTTGAACTATGACGATGTTCGATGGCGATGTATGAGGACTTGAACGGTGTGATGATGTCGCAGCTGGTGCCTCAGAAGCTGCGGTTAGAAGTTTCCCTCTTGTGCTCGAGGAGTGGGCTCTGCTCGTAGCATAGGCGATGTCGATCGCGGGCGCTGTGGTGAAGGCGACTGTCGACGTTGTAGGCTTGCTCAACTCCCAGGAAACCTTGAGGCTGGGGATGACGATCGGCCGTACTCAGAAGCCTGGTAGTGAAGGGCAGAGTTCCCAGCAGCAGTTTGTCTGAAGCTTGCAGACGACTCGTCAGATTGGCGACGACGGCACACGCGGAAAACATGACCCTGTATTCCACAGTAATAGCATACAGGGCGGCTATTAATTAGTTGGTGAGCACACTGCATGCGTGGCTGGGAGTAGCCAAACGGTTGAACGTATGGCATGCCGCTCGCAGGGTAGTTGGTGGTAAATCTTGGTGCAGCTATTTCTGCATAGGTCGGCCGCATGTTTTGCAGCGGCAATAGAACCTGCGACGGAATAGAAGAAGCCAGCTCGGTTTGGACGAGTGACCGCAGTGCAGACTCTGTTGATGTAGGTGAAGTTAGCGTCGGGTGGAGAGCTCGAGACACCTCTTCTCGAACAATGTGCTGAATCAATTCGCGCAAACTGGTGCTATTGATGTCTGGGCATATTGGTGGGGCGGATATGCTGCTCACCTCAGGGAGACGTTGGACTGTGGCAGCAACAGACAAGCGCTGGGTTTTGAGTTCGTGGAACTGCTGGCATATTTCTACAATCTTTTTCACGGTTGTCGGGTTATGCACGAGCATGATTTGAAAAACGTCCTCGGTGATTCCTTTTAAGAGATGACACACCTTTTCGTGTTCCCGCATGTTTATGTCTACTCGACGGCAAAGATCCAGTACGTCCTCAATGTAGGATGTAAATGATTCAGTTGGCTGTTGAGCGCGCGAAGCAAGCTTTCGGTCTGCTGTAATCTGTCGCATCGCAGGTCTTCCAAACACTTCCCTAAAGTGGTTGGCAAACATTTGCCAGCTTTCAACGTCTTGTTCATGGTTATGGAACCAGAGTTTTGTGACGTCCAACAGGTAGAAAATAGCGGTAGTCAATTTAGTGGCATCGTTCCAGTGATTGTAACGACTGGCGCGATCGTAGGCGTCAATTCAGTCGTCGACGTCAGCGTCACCAATACCGGAGAAAATCTGAGGCTCACGTTGGCGAGTGGTGAGTACCGACTGGGATTCGATGTCTGCTTGGGATGCCGTTGAGGTCATTGCGGAACTCGCACTGGCAGTAGGGGGTGTCATCGCTGCTTTCAATGTGAGAATGCGGCTTCTCAGCTCCAGACTTGATGCCGCGGTGATGGAGAAAGGCCCGCACCTCCACCAAGTGAAGCGAAGAAGAATAGAGAGACAAGAAAAGTGGTGTAACTGAAGGCACTGATACAGGTCAGATTTTTACATAAGACGCGCGCGATCGTCGTCCTTCTTTTCTGGTCTCAAGGCTTGTCGTCTTCTTCGCTACAATATATATATATATATAACAAGTTAGAGAACTTAGGGAAGTTTGGCGCCTGCTGTTTTTGTGGCTGCCCCTCCTCCTCCCTCCCCCACCGCTTTGCTTCAGTTAGATGTTCCGATATTGTGCGAGTTCTTTCACCAGGGTCAGGTTTACGCGGGGGGGCGGGACGCCTGCGTCGGGGGTACCGTCAACTCTTGAGAGAAACCAGATGTTTGAAATACCACGTGACGTAGTCAAGGATCGTCAATCTGACATCTCATGTACCAGTCTCAAAAAAGGTCTGGCTCAGGCCGAAACGTCGACCTATATGTAATAAAACTCCACGAAAAGCTTCGAGGTACGTTTACTTTCCTATTTGCTTTTCGTCGTCCTACGCAACCGTATTTCTCTCTCTCTCTCTCTCTATATATATATATATATATATATATATATATATAATGTTTAAAGGACGTTGAGTTTTTAATTTTTAGCTGTTCTCAAGTTTACAGCTTCGATTCTTCTATGGATACTATAGTAAATTTAAAAATGTTTGTTAAAAAGGCGTTGATACAAGCTTTTATTTGATGTTCCATATCCCTTAAATAATTGTACATCGAAAGCTAGCTTGATTCAAACTTGTCATTATTGTCAAAGGTGCAGGATTCAAGAAATATTATTTATTTAATTAAATAAATAAACTCACTTTTAGAGAACTTTGAAGCTTCTTCAAGAAGTCTGAAAGCTGTAAAAAAAAAAGCTAGAATTCTTGTAAACTAATGAGTCTAAACGTTGCGACACTCCAGAATGTGTCACTCGTGAAAACTGCAAAAATCTCAAGACCGACAATTTTTTTTTTTTCATTTGAAAGACCAAAACTCAAGAACAAAAAATCTTTCCGTAGTTTTAATTTGCAGTTTTGTTCTACTAAAACATTTTCCACCAACCCATATATTAATGCGGAGGCATTAACTGTCCCATAGAGCGGAGCCGGCGGCGTCTGTAACCTCGAAAAGCGGCACCTAAAAACCCGTAACAGGGAAACACGGCACCTGAATTGCCTGCGACGAGTCTTATCAGATGCTTTGTCATGGAAGCCGCCGCGGCCACTTGAGGCCAAAGCGGACGCTCCTCGGTGATAAAACACAAAAAGCACACTAACGCGGATGCCTCGTCACGGAAGCCGGAGGGTGCGCTCAAAGTCAAAGCGGAGGCGCTCCAGAAATAAAACAAAGAAAAGCACAGCAACGCAATGCTTCGTCACTGAAGCCGTCGTGAAGCCGGCAATGTTCGTCGCGCCTGCGCAGTGGGGGAGCGTGATGTCACCGCCGTAGCGCCGTGTGCGATAGGAAGACGTGGCGCGCTGCTTGTAGGATTGCGCTGCGTGTAGGAATGCGAAAGCATTCCTGCACGCAAACAGTCTTAAATGTCTTTGCTGAATGTTGTTTCAGAATTTTTTGGGGACCTATAATTTTTTTCTTGTACGAATTGAAATTAAATTACCCTAATGTGATACATTTTGTAGAAACAACATAGACGAGAGCAGGTACGTCGCAATAAAAGAAGAGGTGATAAAAGAGGCAAAGAAGAGGAAATAAAAGAAGAGGCAGGCTTTCGTAGATGAAACCCTGGTTGTACAATGATAGTTGATAAGCATAAAACGAGCGGTGGAATTTTGAAGTGACTCCCGCATTGCTGTGAGTGTGGTTTGACCTGTACCCCAGGTTACAGCAGCATATTCTCTTTTCGAGCGTACAAGAGATTAGAGTAATAGAAGTTTAATACAAAAAGGGGCTTAAAATGTTTCGTTTTAGGTTAACCAATTCGAATAAACCTGAGACTGGGGCAGAAATGACCATAAAAGCTGAAGGAAAAGAAAAAAAAAGACGACGTCTTTTCAGACGTCGTCTTGTTCTTTTCTTTTCATTCGACTGTTGGGTTAATTTCTGCCCGTTTCAGGTTTATTCAACAGGGTTAACGTTCACCAGCTCGGCTGCACCCTTACTATAACATATCTTTTCGTTTTTGCTATCCTAGCACAGAATTGGCCTTAGCAAAAATGTGATTAATGTGAGTTTGCCAGGACAGTTTATAAGTAATATACATAGCGATAAATTTATAGAAAGTCGCAGAAATCAGAGGAATATTAGTTACTATTGTAGTAAGTGGAAGGATATGTGTTGTTACGGGAAACTCTAATTCTTTTTGCATTTGGTACTGTTAAGGAGACACTGCAATTAAAGATTTTGTTTTCTGAAAAGCCTAAATAATACACGCATTCTAAAAAAAACACCACGAAGAAAAAAGAAACGGAGCCATATTTACGCCGTTAGACGCAAGTTAGTTCTAGAACGAGGAGGCTGCAACCCGGCAAGCCCCGCGCCGTGCTTACACCCTACTTACAGTACTCTCACGTGCTGGAGAGATGATTGATGTGTGAAATGTGGGTTCTTAAATTTTGTCTCCGTGCCGTAATAGTATTTCAATCGGCAGTTTTATGTTTAAAAACACATAATCTAGATAGTGTCATTCTTATTTTCAAAAGTACCACGAGATTACCTTTTCCGCATTGGTGTGAAACGATGGAAAACATGGCTGCTGGCGTCTGCGGAGCACGTGCTCATCGAGCGCCGCTCGTCGAGTTTCTTTGTTTACGAGTGCGAGTCGTCCTGCGGTCACCGAAGTGTTCCGAGGAGGATCTCCTGAACCGACGTAGTTTGCAACAAACAACTATCGCAAGTACGAGCCTTGGGAAGCGCTGTCGGGGTGCTCGTTCTCGTGCAAATGCTGAGGGCGGCTCTATTTGTTGAGTTCCAAAGTGTGATGCTTGTAGTTTGCTCCCTAAAGATAGCAAAATATACCTGTAGAACAATTCAAGAGAAACTTAACCCAGTCACGTAGGCATGCTATGCAACGAGGAAGCCGACAAGCTTGCAGGGTCTGCAGGAAACCTTCCCCAATGGCTGCCTTTTTCACCCTATCAAAATAGAAAGCCTTCGGTGAAGTCCTTGCTTCTTCATTATCGGCAGTTGCAATAGATGGGCCATGGAGTGCGAAAAAAATTCATGCTACTAAACAAGCTTTGGGAGTTTGGGAAAGCTCTTCATGCAAGAGTTGACTTTATGATAATTTGTTGTGCCGTCTGAGAAAAGTACACTCTTTTATAACTCATAAGTATCTGCTGTGGGGGGAAGATCTTCCAGTCTGTGATCAGTGTGGAGACTGGCTCACTGTTTTGCATATGTTGTGGTTGTGTCCTGGCTTTGCGCCCAAGCGCCGCATTACTTTTTCTGAATTTTGTCAACACCGTATATCATTTCAACCTTTCTCCTCGTGGAAGAGAATCCTTTAGTTTCTTCTGAACGAGTAATGGAATTTCTTGGCAGTATATTGCCTTTTACACCGAATATAAGTTTCTTGTTATACTTTTGCGAAACTCTTCCTATAGTACAATGATACTTTCCATTAGTTTGGCACAGATGGCCTCGTAGCTCTTGCGCCATAAACCCACACACTCTCTCTGTATATCAACACGCAAAGTACACATTCATTTATTTAAGTATTTAATTATTTAGTTATTTATTTATTGCAGTAACCTCCTGGCTCAAAGGGCGTTACAGAAAGAAGTGGGCAACTAAACACCGTAGAGATGCATATATTTATTTATTTACACAAATACCTGCTGCGCCGTTAGGCATTACGCAGGGGGGAACAAAAGAAAAACACATTCTAAAAACATTTTCAGTAACGCAATCGACAATCATCCAGTACTACATTTTCACTCGACCACTCTTCTCTGCAGTCTGTCATAAAATACGCAATTATTGATAACAGCTATCAGTTCTTCCGGAAGGGCATTCCACTCCCGGGCGGTTTGAACAAAAAATGAATAACAAAAACAGTCAATACGATAACGATACTCTGCCGCAGTCTTAGAATGATTCCGCCTTGAAGATACATGGTGTGGTTCGAGAATGTAAAAAACATTTTCAATGCCTGTTTCCCCGTGATATATACTGTGAAAGAAGTTTAACCGCAAACACTTTCTCCGAAGTCCAAGAAGGTCCCTACCCAGTCTGTTCTTCCTTTCTGTACAGCTCGAGTACGGACTATAATCGCCTGTGACAAACCTTATACCTGATTTTGAATTCGCTCTAACGTATTCGCGAGGTAACACTGAGGCGAATCCCAGATAACACAGGCATACTCCAAGGTTGGTCTGATAAAAGAAAAATATAATGTTTGTCTTACGCTACGAGATGTATTCTTAAAATTTCTCCGAATAAAAAAATAACATCTTACTTGCCTTTGCAACAATATTATCGATGTGGTCATTTCATTTGAGATTATTCAAAAAATTAACTCCCAAATACCTGTGTTTATCTACCCGCTCAAGTTCATATTTTTTTTTATCTTATATGTAGCCATGCTAACAATAAATCGAGTAAAACACATGTATTTGCACTTTTTTTAATTCAAGCCCATTTTCCAATGATCGTACCAGCGTTCTAACATACCTAAATCTTTTTGCATCATACAGACGTCTGCATCATTTTCTATAACTCTGTATAATACACAATCATCCGGAAATAGCTTGATGTTTGACTGTATCCCCTCGCAAATGTCGTTAATAAATATAAGAAATAACAAAGGTCCCAGTACACTTCCCTGAGGCACCCCCGAGGGTACAAGTACAGGTGAAGATTTTTGACCATTTAATACAACACTTTGTTGTCGCTGAGATAAGTAAACAGCAACTATATTTATCATATTTTTATTAATTCCTATTACTGTAAGCTTATTCAACAACAAATGATGTGGCACCGTGTCAAACGCCTTACAGAAATCCAAGAATATACAATCTACTCGTTTCTTGTTGTCAATGGCGTTTGAAAGGTAATGTGTAAATTCAGCTAGCTGAGTTACACACAAATAACCCCGACAGAAACCATGTTGGGAAGGAGAGAAAAAATTTCTCGAACTTAAGAAGTTATATATTGAGCTATATAATATATGCCGTAAGAGTTAGCACGCAACACATGTCAGAGACATGGGGCGGTAGTTTTCAACAAGAGTTCTTGATCCTGACTTAAAAATTGGAGTTACGTTTGCTTTTTTCCAATCGTCGGGAATTATGCCAGTTGTTAGTGATTTGGTAAAAATTATATGGAGGTATCTTGCAATTTCCTCTCTACAATTGTCAAAAATTACCGGCGAGAACTCATCTGGTCCATAGGCCTTTGAAGTATCTTGGTCTCTTAGAAGTGCTATAATGCCGTCCATTCCTATTATCACTTCTGGCATAACAGTTCTTGCTATTCTATCAGGCACAGAAGGAATACCTCCAAGAGCACGGGGTGAAAAAACTGATTTAAAGTATGTGTTAAAAGATTCCGCTTTTTCAATATAACTGTTCACTAAGTTGCCATCCTTCAATAAACCAGGAATTGAAGTATCCTCTTTTTTATTTGCCTTAACGAATTTCCAGAATTCAGTAAAATCATTTCTTAATTTGTTTTCAAAAGAATCGTAGAAAATTAGTTTGCTTTCTTAGATATCTTTTTTTAAGATTTGCGGTTATCTCCTCAAGTTTCTGTTCTAAGATATCGAACAGATTTGTTCTATACTTTTTGTAAACCCGACTTTTACGTTTTATTTGCTTTCGAATTGTAGCATTTATTCATGGTTTATGTTTATTATTTTACCTAATAGTCCTGGATGGTATGTAAGAATCAGCGAGCACCTTAATTGTATGCTTAAAAGTTTCCCATAATTCTTTAACGTCGCACTCTTTACTGAGATCGCAAAAGTAAGGGAAATATGCCGAGAGCTCTAACGAAATACTTTCATAATTACCCTGTCAATACATCATTACTTTGCGTGGAGGCTTTGACAACTTTTTTTTATTCAATGGTAATCCACATACAACTGCACTGTTATCACTTATACCAGGAATTATGGAGACATTTGAAATAATACTAGGGTTATTCGTCAGTAACAAATCCAAAATAGAGTTTTTTCTTGTTGGTGAGAGTACGAATTGGTTTAGAGCAAATGAAATAAAGAGGTCATTAAAAGATTTATACAAGTTGGAACTGTCATCACAAGTATAAGCAGTGCCTGCCCAATTGATATTGGGAAGATTAAAGTCCCCTCCTACAATAATAGAACTATCAGAGATAGTGGACAATATTTGACCAAGTTCATCGATATTATTTATTGTTGGGGGACGATAGTAAGTGTCTAATACAAGGGTGCCTCCTTTGGAAAAATGGACTCTACACAAAACAGATTCAGTATCATTTGGTGGCACTTGAAGCTCACTGCTTGCCCACCGTGAATCTATCAATAAAAACACCCCACCGCCATGCGCGTTGCGGTCAGTACGATAGACTGCAAAGCCCTTAGGAAACACTTCGCTATTAAGCACAGAGTCATCAAGCCACGACTCAGTGCCCATAACTACGCATGGCTGTATTGCCTCTACTAAGCAGAAAAACTCGTCTACTTTATTTTTAAGACTGCGGCAGTTTATCAACAGAACCGTCGGGCGAGTATTTGAAGATATGGATACATTATCAGAAGTTGTATGAGCGAAAGGTCTATGTCATTCTTGTGTTCTTACATGTCTATTATCATGCACGAGGACCGCCTTCTCTTGTTCAGTATCCCAGATATACGCTTCTCTATTCACGATCGGCTTATCGTTTAACCTTGTTTAACCTTATTTCTTTTGAAAAATCCCATAACATACGTCTTTCATCGCGTAGTGTTTTGCTAAAATTCTCTGAGACGCTGTAGTTGGTATTTTTAAATTTGAACCCCGCGTGCAATATGCTTTCTTTTTCATTCCACGACACAAAGTTTACAATAATTGGCCTTTTCCCATTCGCTCTATATTGACCAATCCGATGTGCCCTTTGAATCGAAATGGGGTATACCCATTTTATCATTACAGAGTTGTAGCACATGGTTCTTCGATTCTTCCCATGTCTCATTGCTCTTCGTATCATCTATGCCGTAAAACACCAGATTGCACTTTCGACTGCGGTTTTCAAGAGCATCAATCTGTGCTTGTAGATTTTTGGTCAATCCCTCAAAGCCATCAACACGTTTTTCTAAGTGGTCATTGCTCTTAATCAAGGTGTCCAGTTTCTTTTCAAATTCTTCTTGCTTACTTTGAATACTGAAAAGTTGTGTCGTAACCCTGTTCATGCTAGCAGTTAGGCTCATAAGAATGGATTCCATATTTGCCATCTGTTCAGCCTTCGTAGGGGGGCCTGGATTCAATTCGACATCACCCGCCAGTAATAACAACAATACTAAAACTACCAATTTTCTCCAAAACCTACGGTGCACCTAAAAGCAATGTTACTTATAACGTGTATATGTCACTAGGAAAACGTCTTTGGGTGGAGCCGGCAGGTAAAAACAAACTCTAGGATAATATCCAGAGTAAACAGTACCAACCTGCATGCGAAAAAAGCACGGTGAACTCATGCTGGGATCCCTGCCGGCTCCAATTCCCGAAGAAGTGGTGGCGTCGGTCGTCTTATAAAGCCGCTGGGATAGTCCATTTGTTGCAGTAGGGGTGGCAGCCACGGGAACACTGAAGAACGCCCCCCGATGCAGAATCGTCGATGTCATGGTCGTGTTCGCCGCGAAGTCAGTGGAAATCCACCTGCTTGATGTGATCGTTGATGGGCCACTCCCTCCAAAGCCGTCGCTACTGATAAAGCAGAGTGCCGACAGGACTGTCGCCTGCATGCGAAAAAAGCACGGTGAACACATGCTGGGATCCATGCCGGCTCCAATTCCCGAAGAAGTGGTGGCGTCGGTCGTCTGATAAAGCCGCTGGGATAGTCCATTTGTTGCAGTAGGGGTGGCAGCCACGGGAACACTGAAGAACGCCCCCCGATGCAGGATCGTCGATGTCATGCTCGCGTTCGCCGCGAAGTAAGTAGAAATCTACCTGCTTGATGTGATCGTTGATGGGCCACTCCCTCCAAAGCCGTCGCTACTGATAAAGCAGAGTGCCGACTGGACTGTCGCCTGCATGCGAAAAAAGCACGGTGCACTCATGCTGGGATCCCTGCCGGCTCCAATTCCCGAAGAAGTGGTGACGTCGGTCGTCTTATAAAGCCCTGGGATAGTCCATTTGTTGCAGTAGGGGTGGCAGCCACGGGAACACTGAAGAACGCCCCCCGATGCAGAATCGTCGATGTCATGGTCGCGTTCGCCGCGAAGTAAGTAGAAATCTACCTGCTTGATGTGATCGTTGATGGGCCACTCCCTCCAAAGCCGTCGCTACTGATAAAGCAGAGTGCCGACAGGACTGTCGCTTGCATGCGAAAAAAGCACGGTGAACTCATGCTGGGATTCCTGCCGGCTCCAATTCCCCTATTAATCGAACACAGTTACGAGACGCTTGCGCAAAAATGTTTAACATCAGCTTTAAACAAATCGAATGATGATATTGATATTACTGATGCAAGCAGGAGGTCCCACTCTGAAGTTGTTCTAAGAATGAGGAAATTTTTATGGGCGCAGTTCTTACCTTTAGAAATGGCAACTTTGAACTGGTGGTCGAAGCGTGAAGAAATGTAAGACGGGTCGATGAGGAGGGCTTCGTTTATGATGGGATTAGTATGAGTAGTAGAATAATTGTACGGATTCGCACAGCTGTCAATCAACGCCCAAAGGGGCGGAGCCAAACCCGATCCGACCAATCACAGCGCAGGAGGGCGGGGCCAAACCCAATCCGGCCAATCACAGCGCAGTAGGGCGGGGCCCTTTCCCTCTCTCCCATCCCAGTGACAAATGACAGGCAGTGGGCGTCGATGGCCCCGCCCACAGGACATTAGCCAGTGACCAATCGGAGCTCAGCGAGGTCCCGTCACGTGTGAAGTCACGTGTCAGGCGCGTGCCAGAAGCGTGTCACTTACCATGACCGCAGACCGCAAACCACAAACCGCAGACCGGAAACCACAAACCGCAGACCGCAAACCACAAGTGTGGTTGACCAGGTGTTGACAGCTGCGGTCATCATCTCACAACAACCACGTGATGTCACACAGGGTCCGAGATTCGTTCGACAGAGGGCGCTATAGACCTTTTTTGTTTCCTGTCGTTCTCAAGCACGTGGGTTCCGTATCTGGTATGCGGGGCGGAAAAATAATAAAACGTTTGAACCTGGAATATGCGAGAAAATATAGGTGAGGCAAATCAAGAATGTGTGACAATCACGCATTTTTCGTAAACACCTTCCAGCTGCGGAGAGAGTATCCCCGCAGCTGGAAGGTGTTTACGAATAATGCGAATATCGTCACTTCCGCATACCAGAAGTGACGATATTCAAGAAGGCTGCGCGCTTGTGGAAAATGTGTATAGACCCTTCATGTTTACAAACATGAACTGCCTCCTGCTTCCCAAGCAACTTCCGGTCGCTCCGTCTTTGAAAGTATGTCGAGCTTGCCTATGTCGCCAGTGCTAGAAAGCATAAACGCTACACGCACATCAAAGTTGGAGATTTAACGACGGCCCTCGGCTGGTCGATTTAACGTCTTGGAGGAGGCAAGTTTGTTTACAAGAGTATTCGAAAATATTTATCATATCTGGGGGTTCTGCGTTCTTTTGGCGTTCACCTGGAGAATTGGTGGTTAAACGTTTCATCAACATTTCAAACAGCGGTGTTAGGGTGGGCTTTGTTCATACTTTTTATGAACCGGACGTTCTCTGGGACGTCAAAGACTAGAACAACTCCTGGGCCGGTTTTCTCGAAGCAATGGTAAACCCATTTTGGTAAACCACGGTACCTAGGAAGGAAAAAGTACCTAGGTACAGTAATAAATGGCTGGATATAGAACAACAATAATTATTCTTGATTGGGCAGTAAGATGCGTCATCTATCGGTCAAACAAGCCAGTCATTTTGTTTATCCTCTTTTTGCGCTGGTTGTTATCGATCTAGTATGGTATTTTAAGTAAAAAATATAGTAATGTTGTACTTGAAGACCAATTTATTTGCTTCAGATGGTATGAAGAAATTTTAGCTACTATGCTAGAGTTTGTCGACGAATATTCGAAAATGTAAGAAACATTTCTTTCAATATGTTTCGCCATAAACAACGCATAACTTTCCCGTGTGGCTTCCAGTCTGGCAACGCCGGTGCTGTAGTCTCGTTTTTGTTCCTTGCGACGCACGTTTCTGCGAATCCTGCTGATTTCATCTGTTTGCCCTCTCTTCCGTTTGCCGAACCGATCCACCGATTAGCCCACCGACCGACTGCGGACTTACCAACAACTGATTTGCGGACCTATTTGTACTTTGATAACGGAAACGATGTCGAACGGGACGAGGCGTCGACGTCGGCGAGACCGCGCGTACGCGCAGTACGCTGTCGTCATGCTGGGACGACAGCGTGTGTTCCGGGACCGCCTCGATCCGCTGGAAGAATTCGACGAGGATGCGCTGCAGCAACGATTCCGGTTTGGTCGCGCGGGAATTATGTTTCTCGCGGAGACTTTGCGCCCGGACTTGGAGCGGTCGACGCGTCGCAGCTGCGCCCTGTCCGCAGAGCAGCAGGTGATCGTCGCTCTGCAGTTCTACGCAACAGGCAACTTCCTGATCACTGCAGGCGACTACGTCCACGTGCAGGTCTCTAGTGCTTCACGGTCCGTGAGGCAGGTCACCGTAGCTCTGGCACGTCGTGCAAGGGACTTCATACGGTAAGACTTCATATGGTAAAGAGTTTCTGAGCGTTCCGAGTCAAAAAGAAAAAAAAAAAGTCAAATTGTGTTATGTTTGTTTATGAGTAAAGCTGTACGCGCTCCGTCGTGCACCTCGGCCGGAAAGGGCTATACGCACTACGTGAAACTCGTATAAAACGAAAGGTTACAGCGTGTTTTCTAAGCGGTGGCATAGGATAGTGGTAAGGTGTCTGCTTCATACGCAAGTGGACGCGGGTTCGATCCGCGGTGTGAGCCTACTTTTTTTTCTCGAACATTTTGTTTTGTCGAGGCATTTGGCGATATTTATGACATTTCTATTTTACGATCAACACTGAAAGCAGAGAAAAAAAAAACGAATTTCGTCGACGAAACTTCGCAGAACTGTGCATGCTAGGGTATTGTGCTGTAAATTAACTTGTGAATGAATTGACAATGCAGGTGGCCTGACGTCGCTGAGAGTGCTGCCTTGCAGGAGCAGTTCTTTGAGGTGGCCGGGTTCCCTTGTGTCGTGGGTGCTGTTGATGGCACCCACATTCGAATCCAGGGACCGTCCGTGCACGAGGAGGTGTACGTGAACCGCCACCTGTACCATTCCATCAACGTACAGGTGGTAGTTGACGCATCCTGCCGCATACGCAACGTGGTTGCGAGATGGCCAGGAAGCACGCACGACTCCCGGATTTTCACCGAGAGCACACTACCCATCAAGCTGGCCGATGGCGTCTACGATGGCCTATTGCTCGGTGACAGCGGCTACACCTGCCAGCCGTGGCTGATGACGCCCTTCCTGTCGCCATCATCGGCAGCAGAAGTGAGGTACAACACGGCACACACCACGACAAGGAGTATTGTTGAAAGGTAAGACAATGTCACGCATTGTGGTGGGTTACTGGGCTGCTATATTGAAAGGAATGCCACTAGACAATGTAACGTTTTGTTGTCATAGCACAGAAGACACTGTTAATTGTAAGGCTCCTGCAAGCAGTTTTGTGTTCTCTAGACCAAGCAGAAAACAGTGGTTGCACGGAAGCTAAAGAGAGAAAAAAGAAAATAATATCCCAAGAATATTTATTTATTTATTGTACTTTTCCAGTGCCCCTGTACAGCCCGGGGGCCTGCGTAAGGGTGCACCGTAGACACATGTATGCAGTGTTGCATCAAAAGCAGACACACAAAACGCATGCATAGTATCAAGAAACAAAAACGTGAAATATTCTCCAACATATTTTTTGAAGAGCATATCACATTGTTCGTTCGTTAGGGGCAGGATTTGTTACATACGCGTGAAAGGCAATATTTTGGTTCAACCTGGATACAGAAGAGCAAAAAGAAACAAATGCAAAGCGGTCTTTTTTTTTTTTCGGCCCCACCTTTACAGAAATTACACGCCTACCTGTCATACATTCTACAATACCGTATTTTCCGGACTATAGTCCGCACTCGGTGTATAGCCCGCTGGGGCAACTTCAAGGTCAAAAATAAAAGATTTTGCTTAGATAGTCCGCACCCGGTGCATAGTCCGCATTCGGTGCATAGTCCGCACCTGGTGCTTAGTCGACACGAAAATCTTCTCATACGCGGCACACCTTGACATATGACTGCTTTCGTAGCTCACAAAGAAGCTTGTATTATACATAAATCATAACTTACATACTCTTTTATTCACAAATTCTGTCTCGTGTCGTCATAATCAACGATATTGAAAAGCAAAATTCCTGTATAGTCCGCACGCGTAGATAGTCCGCACAGCCTGAATTTTCAACTTTTAAACATGTATAGTCTGGAAAATACGGTACTCCACACTGCTGGGACTCACCGTAAAAATGTGACAAATTGCACCGGGCTCGGGTTGCTATAGGGAAGTCGTTGACAGACATCTTCGAACTGCTAATGTTTACGACTGTTTGTATGAAACTGTGTTTCGCTTACACTCAGCTATAAGGAACATTTGTCGAGGGAAGTTTAATATGATGTACACGTAAACATACTGCTATATATCTGGGCAATGATAAGAAATGATTGCCAGGTTTTCGGTAGCCTACAGCATTCAGAAAGTATGAAATAGTCTCAACCCTAATATATTAGTGTACTTAAATAAATAATACTCATTCTGTCCATATGATGCACGCAGGACAATAGGCCAGCTGAAGCGCAGGTTCCACTGCCTGCATGCCGAGCTGCGCATGGAGCCAAGCAGATGCTGCGACATCATCGTGGCATGCTGCGTGCTGCACAATCTCGCCAAGAGATACCCCTGCGCGATGCCAAGGACTGCCATCCCCCCTGAGGTTCCCGTGGAGCCCATGGCAGCCGGCCGTGGCGAAAGCAATGAGGCCCGGCAGGCCCTTGTCAACCAGTTCTTCTGTTGAGCGTAGGTATGTGGGTATGTGGTCTTTCAATTCAAACTGATTTTCTTAAATGCGAGACACATTCAGAGATATTGTCCTCGCAGTGTGTTAACCAGGCTCCGTAGACATCCAGAGGATGAATAATCATAATACCAAGTTGAATGTGGCACGCGATTTCATATAATAAATTTTCTTGAATGCTTCGTGGCATCTTTGACCATAGGTTTACAGGCAGCAAATATAAGGGGCTGAACCAACCCCAACATAATTCTTGGAGAACATAGATATTTTAAATCTTTATTAAGCACTCTTCATGTATGGGTTCAATATGAGGGTAAACAGGCTTTGCGGCGTTCGCTCGTTGCAAAAGAATGGAAGCGTTGGCAGATATTAGAGCAAGTAGATGTTGTGCTGCGACTGCTATCCACCTTTATTTGCAAAAAAGTTGCTTGGAGACGATTCAGCGCCCGTCGTATGCCGCTCAGGCGCCCAACCTCATATTGAAGACGTCTGTACCCTCTCCTGATTCCGAACATTGTAGCAGAAACAGTGCCTCAAGCATTGCAAACCACATCGTCTCACAAACCCTCTTCATTTCAGCATGTTTTTGTTGCTTGCAACAATGACATGCAGTTAAGATATAGTGTGGTGGTGTCCAAAAAAGGTAACTCTTCTGAACAGCATTGCAGGCACGGATCAGATTCATTCTCGCCTCATCCAGTTTCGGTATGTAGTAACAAATGCACAAAGATTGATTGACATATCTTGCAGCGTACCTCATTGTAAAAGGTTAGAGTTGGTCAAGCAGCATAATTGCGACTGCGTTTAACAGTGCAATAGTTGCATGACCCATGGAACCACGTACGCAAAAGTCCTGCAATATATTGCTGTTGTGTGCCTCGGTCGACAGCGCGTGCGGCTTTTACGCGAAACGCTTGGGCCCGCTTCTGCGTGTTGGTCATCGTGCTTGTCTTCGTACTACAGGCTACGCGAACATCAGTGCCCTCAGTGTGAGTAATTATAGGGGTGAGCGAAATAATAGACTTAAAAATAATACCATTTTATTTTATTGTGCCTCTGTCCTATAAGTTGGTACCAATATTACCATATTTAAAAGTATTCTTCAGGTGAGAGGAGTCAACCTGTATGCGTCACAGTAGTGGCCTGATTATAACAGCCACTAATGGGTCACGTACCTAAGAGGAACAATTCTGTCATTGGTTATTTCACTTAGTAAAGGAGTAAAGAGTGTATAAAATCGCTGTCGAACAACGTTGCAGTATGGTAATGCCTGTTTACTTCGGGAAGTGAACAAAGAGAGTACGGAGTTCCTGAACGGTGTAAATTCCGCGACACACTCTCCACGAACAAATCAGGCACACCGAGTGGTCACACCAGTAACCATGCATTTAAACGCATAATCACTGTTCGCGGAGTGCAGACACTTCCTAGGTCATTTGCTTACTTGCTGTTTTGTTTTATGCAGGGTCGAATCGCTAAGCTTCTTTCCTTAGTGCCCAACAATGATGTTTTGGACGTGTCGACAGGCTTGCGCACATGTATGGAAACTCAGCTGGTTAGATTTTTGCTGGTGTCGTATACCAATGTGATCCTCTGGAATACTGGGGAGGCGATAAAAATATTTCATTATTCGTTAAAATTAGTTGCGCCATCTTACTGGCTGTCGCATAGGGTCGAGTGCACCCTCGGATAAATCAGTTTCTCTCCAGGGACGACTACCTCATAACTACGGTTCCGCGTTTTCGGTTTCTATTTTTTCGAAATTCGGCATACTTTTTCTGTGTTTATTTTTAAATTCAATTTTCGTTTTTTTTTTTTCGGCGTATATTTATGCCTGCAAAAGTTTGTCGGCTTTTTTCGGTGATTATAGAATAAACACTATCAGACACCGGATCAGATGATCCTTGTACGTAGCTCTGATATTTGTGATCACTTGAAGAATAACGGCACAGATACATTGAAAAAGAAATGGACACATCATTTGGCAAATGTGTGCAACTGTAAAAAACATAGAAGTACAAACAAGTCAGATATAAAGCCTATGCCCAATAAACATGGAACTTCACCTTCTGTACATCAGGATTACGTGATCTCATTATAGTACACACACATGTACTTGCCCAGGTTCTCCTCCTTGATCCGCACTCTTTCTTTCCTGTTAATATGACCCTGAGCTTCAAGAATGCCCTCTCAACGCTACCACTGGACACTGACAGGCTGAGGAGATGAAGCGCTGCCTGAGCCAAAATCGGTCAATCAACCAATTGCGACCGCTGAAAGAGACACGGTGCGACGTTTTAAAGTACAACACAATAATGCAGAGCTTGCATCAAGTCAGTCTTCCTTACGAGTTTGAATACACGCTCGTACATGGCGAAGTCATGGGGCATTTTAGACTTCACGTTCAGATAAATGATGCGCATATTAAACCAAAACGTCGTGATGCCATTCGTGTATCCCATACATTCGGACACGTTTCGATAGACACTGTCGTTCCACTTTTCCGCCACAGCTCTGCTGTAAGACTGGAAGGTCAAAGTGACCTTTTCTGGTTGAAACTGAATTTTAGGAAATAGACTCGATGAACGTTTATCGGCTTTTATCGGTTTAAATCGAAAATGCCGAACCTAAAAACTGACCTTTTTTCGGTTAAAGCCGAACTTCCCCAAATGGATTCGGCTTACTTTTATCGGTTTAAACAGAAAACTCCGAACCCTACCCATAACATACTGAGGTTTCCACAAACCCTTGCATTTCAAAATGTACTTTATTATTTCACATCCGCCCTTGCTTCGTCAATCTAAAAAACAAATCGTAGAACTTAATGTCCCCCCCCCCTCCTCGGTATGTTCTGATTACTTCTTTCCCAATTGTTTTTTCAATAGCTCAATTTGAAGTTCAGCCTGCAAGGTTTGAAGCTTTAGCATTTCAGTGTAATACTGTTTAGCAGCATCTGCTGCAGCGATTTGTGCATTGGAGGCATCTAGGGCTCTTTTTGTTGCCTCCCTATCCAACAGGAGGTTCTCCGCCTCCATCCGCTGCTGCTCCTCAGCTTGCTGCTGATACCTCTGCGCAGCTTCCCGACACCAACGTCTCGTCTGCAAGACACGGGGAGCTGCTGCCCACTCTTCTGCTGCTGCCACCCTTTGGCCGCTTCCTGACGCCCGAGGCTGCGGTGCTGCCGTTTGCCTCAAACTATCGCTGTGACAAATGGATATGCAGAAAGTGATTTGCTGTAGTTATTAGAAGTGTGCAGGCAACATATGTAGAACATACAGTGTTTGTAACCCCGACATGTTGCTGGCATTTTGCCACAGTATACTTAACTGTAGAGCAGAAACTCTCTAATACTTCAAGCATCTCTGAATGGACCACACACATGGTGCTCATGCAGAAGTCCATGCTCACCGTAATATTCCGAGAAATTGCCCACCCAAAACTGAGAGCACATTAGGTAAAAATAAGGGGTAGGCTAACATTCGGTGTTCACAAGGCAGTTCAACTTGAGCCATTGAAAAATAGAAAGTCCTGCTACAAATCAGGATGGGCTACCTTTTGAGGATGGGTCGTCTCTCTGGATATTACGGTAATATTCCTTGCACCAGTTGCAACTTTCAGTATTTCATTACCTTTAGCTTTCTTATTAACCTTGTCGTTTATTTGACCTAAGGATGTTGTGAAACCAAACATTCTAGTCTGGTTGTTTACAAAATCCACGATGCTACAAAAGAGTCTTCGCTTGGCTATGTATAGAGTCAATCTCGCTATGGCTTTCGATCCCGCTGTTAAACCGATAACTGATGCCAGCAACGCTACCTCTTTCCTTTTTGCGTTCCGCACAAGTTCGTCACAGTATAAACAATGAGTTTGTTTCACTCATTCAACAATCCATCAAATATCATGCGTAACAACAGGGTTATACCTTTTTTTTTTTGAAGGAAGCAAATTGTCTTATATGTTGCACCTGTTGGTTAAGAGGTTCTGTGTGTGTTTTTTTTTTTTTTTTGCAA